>WAAG01046104.1:0-15999 GCA_013390105.1 Tichodroma muraria
CCTCCTGGAAAAGGTTGTCCAGCTTTGGAAGTGATACCCAGGGAAGTGGGGGATTCTCCATCTCTGGAAATGTTCAAAAACCATGTGGATGTGGTACCTGAGGATGTGGTTTAGTTGTGAACCTCATGGTGGTGGTGGTTGATGGCTGGACTTGATCTTGGAGGTGTTTTCCAACCTCAACAATTCCATGACTGTATCAGTCTGATCCTGGTGGTTCTTCCTAGATCCAGCCCAGGAATTCCTCTGGCACTGGTGGGTTGGGATGTGAAGCCACCAATGCCAGCTGATTTTCTGGCTCTTCATTTGTTCTGGGAAGGTTTCATAAAGCAATGTTTTGGTTGGGATATGAGAGGTGGAGCTTCATTCCAAACAAATTTCCCTGGACAAACAGAGCAATTCCAGAGCCTCAACACCAACCACAAAGCAAAGCACTTCCAAAAGACCCTTTCCAAGCCCCCAGTGATGCCTTGAGTTTTATCTTTTACATTCCCAGACTCTGTGCTGGTTCAGCGCGTGGCTCTGGGTTCCATGTGAAGTGTTGCTGAGCTCTCTGCACAGAGCAGAGACAAAACAATTCCTGCTCTGGCTGGGACCAAGGACAGGCGACACAAATTCCAGGCCCGAGAGCAAAAGCAACGGTGAAGGGAAGAGAGGAGAACAAGGAGGCTGGAGCTTCCTAGGCTGGAGCTGGAATGGGACAATGAAGCCCAGCGTGGGAATGGCCCAGAGCTGATCCAAGTGTGGGGCCTCGTGGCCGGGCGTCCATTCTGTGCCATTGTGGGCTCACCCTGGGTGTGCCCGGCCGGGCCCTGGCCCTGCCCAGCTGTGTCCATGGAGGCCTTTCCATAAATCCCTGCTTTATCCTTCTGCTCTGGCCGGGCCCTGCTCCAGGGCAGCCTTTTCCAGAAGACATCACCAGGTTGGAGATTCTCCACTTCCTCCATGCTGTCCCAGGCAGAGGCACCTCCCGGCACTGCCATCCTCCCGGGATCATCCTAATGGAGAGGGAGGGATTGCTTTTGTCCCCGGAAGTGGCAGCTGTGACCTGCAGGGGAGCAGTGACACCATTAGCAGGTGATTTCCCAAAGCCCTTTGGTCACCAATAATTCCTCTGTCCGCCCGTGCTATTGGACTGAAAAGTTAAAAGCAGTTCCCAAAGGCTTTTAATTTTGTTTAATGAAGAAAAGAGCTGATTTCATAGTGAAGGAGGCTTTTCATAGCGACCAGATTAAAATCAAAGATAATAGGATTTCAAGAAGCTTTCACTTCCATTTCCACCAGCATTTCCCAGCAGGAGCTTCCCTTTTCCTGTTCCTTCCTGGAGATTATAAATAAAAACGGAGGAGCTGTCGAGAAAGACAAAGGGAGTTTGCAACAACAGGGAATTTTTGGCTCATCTTGCATCACATTGGGAATGGGCTCACAAATAAATTTGATTTGGTTATTGATAAAATTCCAGGAGCTGCAAGGGCTCCAGACTATCCCATAAAAGCAATGCCTCCTGCCCTGGAATAATGCACCTGTATCCCAGCTGGAGCAAAATCCTCCCAGGTGAGTCCTGGGACATGGATTCAACCTAAAAAGACATTCCAATTTATTAACAAGGCAGGAATTAGATGACAAATCTGTAAATTTCTGTTTTACATGGATTTTCTATCCAGGATTTTATTAGATCCTGGTTTTATTTCATCTCATTGGGGTGAGAAGCTGTGGCTGCCCCATCCCTGGAATTGTCCAAGGCCAGGTTGGAGGTGGCTTGGAGCAACCTGGTGGGGTGGGATGGCCTTTAAAGTTGTTCCACCTTGAACGATTCCATGATTCCATAATTCCATGTTTCAGGATACTAATTTAGCCCAGAGCCTCATGTATGTCTTTCTTCTTTAACATCCAGGGATTTTTCTATACAGGAAGGAATGTGGGTGCAGTTTTGTTTTTTTCCCAAACAGGGAGTATTTCAGCTGGGTAGGATCAGTGGAGATCCTTGGTGTGGTGTCACAGCAGCACAGGGTACAAATTCCTTGGAAAAAAAATGTGTGTTCTGAAGGCTCAGCTTTTGTAAAACCACGTTTGAGCCCAACTTAGACGTGGGACTAAACTTACATTTTTCCCTGGGATAGAATATTTTCAAAGCTGCTGGGTCTGTTTCCCATTTCCCTGCATATCAAACTTTCAAAAAACACAGGGAACAAACTTAAAAATTCCTGTGAATTCCTGAAGTTCTCATCTCCTTTTTGAAATCTGATCCTGGCACCTTTGGAGCAACATTGGAGTGTTTGAACTGCAGCAGTGATTTCCCATTTACATCCATCCATCATCCATCCATCCATCCATCTATCCATCCATCCATCCATCTATCCATCCATCCATCCATCTATCCATCCATCCATCCATCTATCCATCCATCCATCCATCTATCCATCCATCCATCCATCTATCCATCCATCCATCCATCTATCCATCCATCCATCCATCTATCCATCCATCCATCCATCTATCCATCCATCCATCCATCTATCCATCCATCCATCCATCTATCCATCCATCCATCCATCTATCCATCCATCCATCCATCTATCCATCCATCCATCCATCTATCCATCCATCCATCCATCTATCCATCCATCCATCCATCTATCCATCCATCCATCCATCTATCCATCCATCATCCATCCATGCATCTTCCCATCTCCTGAGCATCTCCCCACATTCCATGTGTTTTTGTCCTGTCAGTCTCATCCATGCAATAACTCAGGAGACACAGAGGGGCAGATTCCTTCATAAATTGCCGCTTAGGATGGGTAAATCCTTTGGGAAAATTAATTAGGATGACATGATACAGAGATAATTTATCTTTATTGATTCATTGGAGGGAAGAAATAGTAGGTTTAATTTGGGGATGGTATAAATAGTTACAAACATGTTTGTGTCAAGTGTTACACTGGGACAGGGTTTCCCAAAACAGGGAATTTTGTGGAGATTGGCACAGATTTGTTGTTCCATTGTTCCCAGTTCAATATCCTTTGGATCTTTCCCTGGAAATGGCACGGGAAAGAATTTCAGGCCCTTTTCCGCACAAAGAATTCCCAGCACAGCCCTGCTCTGCAGCATGAAGAAACTCAAGGACCAAAGAGACACAAAAAACCCCCGAAACCAAAAACCAGCATTAAAAAAAAAATCTATGAACTCCTAAGATGGGTCCATCTGCTGGCTCCTAAAAGGAAATTTATATCCTTAGGAAAAACCGCTCAGGTTTCAAAGGACATGAAGATCATTTATTGCTTCTTGCCTTTGAGTAAGAAGTGGTTTATGGCGTCTTCCTCTTCCCACCTTTAGCTCATTGTGGGAACGGGGCGACAGCTGATATTTACAGGCATGAACGGGATCAGGAAAGGAATTGCTCTTGATCCCTCCCTTGGAAATTCAATGGGATTCACAGTAACTTAATTGGAAAAGAGAGAAATCAGATCAGAAGAGGCAGCTGACCTCTAAAACCATGGTGATAAAAGAACCTCTTTTATCAGATGTCATAAAAGAGATGTTCCGAGGAGGAGCCGCGCTGAGATTTAGGGGATGTTTTATGTTCCTGGCTCTGCCAGAGCTCCCGGGGACCCGGGTCAAGACATGAAGTTTGTGTTGCCCAGGTGATGATCCCCTCACTCCTCCACAATTCCCTCCTTTCTCACTCCTCAGGATCCACTCAGCTCCCTCAGGGAGTTCAGGATGTCCCTGACATCAGGGAATTTCCACAGGGCCACCACCACTCATTTTATGGAGTTAATATCCAGGGGATTTTGGGAGCTGAAGGATGTGGAGGAGAAAAAGTGGGTGTGCAAGGTTATGGGGCATCTTCTGGGATTTGGGGCACCTTTTTAGGGAAGAGTTTCCTACCCTGGGGAGTTTCTCCTTTTCTATGGAAATCAGTTCTCTGCACAGTCTGTTCTTCCAGACCTTCCTGGGGATGGGTTGGGGATTCCAGGGACCTGGGTGGTCTCAATCCCCCTGCAGTCCATGGGCACTTCCCAGCCACTTTCCTGCCCCATGTTGGGCTCTGCTGATCTCCAGGAGACAGACCAGGGATGGCATTCCCAGAAAATTCTCACTTCCACACGGCCCCTTCTCCAGCCACATCCTGTTTTTTCCCAAGGAGTGTCACCAACAATCCTTGGATGGTTCCATCCAGCCGTGGGTGTTTGGACTACTGCAAATGCACCTCATCCTCTAATTTATGAGAGGGAAAGTGTCGTATCCACTCATCCTGGAGCAGAGATTTGCATGGAATACTTGGAATAGTACAGGGAATAGCAGGACGTTGCTGGGAGAAGTCCTACAAAAGCATCAAAGAGAAATCTGTGAAGTTAAACACGTTTGGGAGGCAGGCCAGAGATGTCTCAGGGTGCACTATGGCAACTCCAGGACATGGAATCATGGAATTACACAGTCCTGGATCTTGGAAAACCCTCTAAGACCATCGAGCCCAACCTACCAGCCAGCACCACCAAGGCCACCACTTCCCCGTGTCCCCAGGGGTCACATCCAAAGCACTGCAGCACTGAGCGGGACCAGAGTGAAGACTACCGGGAACAACGGAAGCGATGGATCAGGATTGTTCTTCCGCCTTAATGACGGAATTTCCTGGTATTTGCTGGGCAGGGTTCCAAAATTTTCTTGGGGTTTTTTCCCGCGCCAGAGGAGCTGTGCTGAGTCAGCTCCCACCCCTGGGAGAGGAGCGGAACCAGGCCACGCTCATTCCATACCCAACCACATCCCATTAATTGGCTGCCATTTAATTAATGGAAAACATCCCGTGGATTAAATTCCCACTAGGACCTTGTTGGAAGCAGTGACATTTCCAGCGCTGCTGGACAACCTTGCTGCCTTCACAGATGGCAGCGCTGCAAAATTGGCCAAATATTTTTGCCCACGACTGGTTGAACAAACCAAAATCTGTCCATTCTAAGGAACTGTGGGGTACAGCAGGAATGAAATTCCTGCCGGAACAGATTGTTCCTCACTCTGGCATACGCTGACTCTCTGACTTATTCCCTTTTTCAGTGCACAAACATGGAAATACAGCTGAGTTCAGCCCTTTGATCTGGGCCATGAATCCACAGGTTCCCAAAGAAATCCACTGGCTGTTATGTTATTCAAAGAAGAGGAATTTATTTTTTCCTTTTCTGGATTTTTATTGAAACACCTTTGCAGAGAGAAGTTATTAAAGAGCTTTTTTTGGGTCATTCATCGACAAGAAAACAGCAACCAAAAAAAAAAAAAAAGGAAACAAAAAGCCACCTCGGGTACTCCAGCACAGAGAAATTCCTTGCAGTGACAAAGCTGGAGTGTAGTTACTTCTCTCTTTGCTGAGATGGCCTTATTATGGGAATTTGCACTCATCTGACCTGGAAATGACAAATTTCATGGTGCTTTATTAGGATGTGACTGCTCAGTGGCTGATGTGGCAGGGGCACGTGGAGTAATCGCAGCCTCCTAACGCAGCTGTACCTGGTGATCTCCCAAACAGAGCTGCTTCCGCTGACTCCAGGAATCTAAAGGAAGTTCGGGGTGTTGTGGTGGTTATAAAATTCCTAAAAGCTTGGGTATTGATGTTCAAAGTGTTGTCATGGGCCTTTATAATGAAATTAATTAAAAATATGAATGGGATAAGACCCCATAACAAGAGCAGCTTTTCCTAGTGGTGGCTAAACAAGGGAAAAGCCATTTACTTTTGGAATGAGCCGGAAGCAGAGCTCGAGGATGGTGTTACACAGCCTGGAGGCCTCAGAAATCCTGGGATGTCCCAGTCGCTCGCTCCAAATTCTCTGTGTGCTGAAGGGACATCATAAAACTGGAGGAAAGCCCAAAGATGGCATGGGAGCAGTGACAATCCCAGTGTTCATCCATTTGGATGGCTCCGAGCTGTCACTGCCTTGTTCCTCTTGTTCCCCTCGCTCCCAACATCCCCAGCTGAGGAAGTGGCCTCAAGTTGCACCAGGGAAGGTTCGGATCTGATTTTAGGGAAGATTTCTTCATGGAAAGGATTGTTCAGCCCTGGCACAGGCTGCCACGACAGTGGGGCACTCGCCATCCCTGGAGGTGTTCCCGGAACGTGTGGATGTGGCACCTGGGGACATCCAGGTTCGGTGGTGACCATGAGGGTGGTGCTGGTTGATGGTTGGACTTGGTGACCTTAAAAGTCCTTTCCAACCTTATTAATTCCTTCCCAACAGAATTCCATGATTCTGTGATTCAGTTCAAAGGTGAATTTAGCTGGAATTGCCCTTTGGACATCACTGCATGGTGGCTTCAGTGGTAGTGCTTCATGGGAACAGTGGGAATTCTTGGCCCTACCCTGGGCTGTGCCCTGTTCCTTTCCCTGGGGGATGCTTTAAGTTTTAGCTTTTCTATTTTTCAGATTCTGGGTTTTTTTTTAATTTTTATTTTGTTTTATTAATTCTGTTTTAATTCTTAATAATTTTTAAGAATTTCTATATTAATTCTTAGTAATTATTCATTCTGTTTTATTTTTGCTTTTATTTTTCAGATCTGTTTTTGTTTTTGGGATGCTGGTTCAGTGTGTGGCTCTGGGTTCCATGTGAAGTGTTGCTGAGCTCTCTGCACAGAGCAGGGACAAAACAATTCCTGCTCTGGCTGGGACCAAGGACAGGCGACACAAATTCCAGGCCCGAGAGCAAAACCAAGGGTGAAGGGAAGAGAGGAGAACAAGGAGGCTGGAGCTTCCTAGGCTGGAGCTGGAATGGGACAATGAAGCCCAGCGTGGGAATGGCCCAGAGCTGATCCAAGTGTGGGGCCTCGTGGCCGGGCGTCCATTCTGTGCCATTGTGGGCTCACCCTGGGTGTGCCCGGCCGGGCCCTGGCCCTGCCCAGCTGTGTCCATGGAGGCCTTTCCATAAATCCCTGCTTTATCCTTCTGCTCTGGCTGGTCTCTGCTCCAGGTCGTTCTCCAGAAGGCATCACGGGGATGGGGCAGAAAGAAGAATTAGGGCAGCACAGGGATGAAAAGATTTCAGTTAAACCACCAGGAAGTCTGATTTCCCAGAGAATTTGTGGGCTCCCCATCCCTGGAAGTGCCCAAGACCAGGCTGGATGGGGCTTGGAGCACACTGGGATGGTGGAAGGTGTCCCTGCCCGTGGCAGGGGGTGGAACAGGATGGGTTTTAAGATCCCTTCCCTTGTGAACCATTCTACAATTCCCTGTTTCTATTTCTTTCTCCCACGTGGAGCAGGACATCCACCGGAACACCCCCAGGGGGCTGCAATTAAAGCAGAACAAAGATTCTGCACAGAGCAGACACAAACCCTTTTATTATCCCAACTCTGCTCCGGGGGAATTCATCCTTTACTCAATTGAAATTTCCATTTCAGCTCCACCTGTAAAAGAGCGTTGGAACCCTCATTATTCAATTAGGCAGAGACAGCAGCAACAAAATATTCCTTTTCTTTGCAGCCGAAGCTGAATGATATTTCCTTGAGTACCTGCAGCCATATTCCCTAATTGCTGCCTCATATATCCTAAATGTATTATTCCTGATTTCCAAGTGTAAATAAATGCACTGCTTGGGATGATCATATTTCACACCAATTTATTTGAATGACGTTAATGAGTTCTCTCCACCACTGAGACCTTGCTTGGAGAGCTGGGCTCTGTTTTCCTGCCCGTAATTTAATATAAAGAGGGTTCCCACCATTATGAATTAAATTTAAATAAATAAATAAGCAGCAGCTCTGGGGATGCCTGAAAGGATTTAATTTTTAGTTATTTGCATTCCTGTTAGGAGCCTGCAACAACATTAAAAAAATAGCAATTTTATTTAAAAAATGGAGGCTTGGAAGTGATCTTGAAAAATCTGAAGTTTAAGATTGATAACAAGACCCACTTTGCTGGGTGTTGTTGACAACAACTTTGCTGTTGGAATTATCCAATCCAGTGTTGGCATCCTGGGAGGCACAGAAGCGGCGTTGGAATGGTTTTAGAAAGGACATAAAATCGAAGGAGCAAGAGATGGGTGCATGTTCCACCCAGTATTTCTGAACACCAGCGATATTTCATTCACCCAATGATAAAAACCTCAATATTTCTAAAATATGACACAAGCAGGGCCTGAATTCCAGAGTCACATTCACTGGATCCCGTGAAGAGGAATTCCCATTCCATTCACCTCCCAGTCTACCCCTCAGAATTCCCTTGCAATCCCTCTCCACCATTCCCCATTCCAGGAAGGAACATCTCCAGGGCTACACGAGCCAGCAGCTCTTTGTCATCTTCTGCTGATGTTTTGGTGGCACCTCAATGGTGGAGCAAGGCCACGATGCCAAAAAATCCAAAGGCTGGGCAAATTACGGCACCAAACGTAGGAGCTGTGGTGAGCCTGAGTCAGGAAAGATTCCTCTGGATTTAGGGAAAGTGTTTCTCTGGATTTAGAGAAAGATTTCTCTGGATTTAGGGAAAGATTCCTCTGGATTTAGGCAAGGGGTTTCTCTGGATTTAGGAAAGGGTTCATCTGTATTTAGGGGAGGGGTTCCTCTGGATTTAGGAAAAAGTTCTTCTGGATTTAGGAAGGGGTTCCTCTGGGTTTGGGAAACTGTTTATGTGGATTTAGGAAGGGGTTTTTCTGGATTTAGGAAAGGGTTTCTCGGTGATCACTCCAGATGTGATCCAGGAGCTGGCTGGGAAGAAGGAGAAGGAGAAGGAGAAGGAGAAGAAGAAGAAGAAGAAGAAGAAGAAGAAGAAGAAGAAGAAGGAGAAGGAGAAGAAGAAGAAGAAGAAGAAGAAGAAGAAGAAGAAGAAGAAGAAGAAGAAGAAGAAGAAGAAGAAGAAGAAGAAGAAGAAGAAGAAGAAGAAGAAGAAGAGAATCCCTGTTCCCTGGGATGAAGATGATCTTAAAGATAGATAAAGGGAACCTTTGCTTTTTAAACAGTTTATCTTTAAAAATAACACCCTGTACATCGACCTGACCCCAAAGCACAGCTGTAAAAAAGCTGTGAACATGAAAAAAACTTCACGACACAAATTTTCCAAGCAGCTGTTATTCGTAAACATTAAAACCACAAGAGAACTTCTTCTTATAAAAATTTTTTCCATAGCAAAATGAAAGATACTCCTCTCCCTAAATGAACTAAAAAAAGATTATTCTAAAATTAGAAGCTAACTGAAAATTCTAAATGTAGGTTTTTTTATACATTATCAATAGAAAAAAAAAGGTTTGGGGAAAGAAGAGTGTTCTTAATATTTCATTCTGATTCCTATTTTTTTTTGCTTTTAATGTTAGTTCATAAAGTTTTTATTCCTTTCACGTTTAAAACTGCTTTACTCTTAATTAAGAAATTTCAACTTAACAAACTAAAACCACTACACAAATTAGTGTTTCCACCCAAGATCAAACTGAAACCACGACAAAAATTTATCAGGATATATAAAAAAGCATCTCCCCAGACCGGTCTTTCCTTTATGGAATTAAGACTCTCCATGGAATTGGGATCCTTTATGGAATTAAAACCCCTCGTGGAATTTGGAATTAAGATCCTTTCTGCATCCTCTGCCATCATTTCTCCCAACATTTCCGCATGAACATTCCAGTGCCACCACCTGCCCGCTGAAGCAGAGTTTATCTCCCACTTGATATTCCAGGAGTGCTTCTCCTTCCCTTTGAGTGGCACAGTGCCACCCATCTGCTCCAGAGCGAGCAGAACTCCGAGGAATCATCGGAGCCAACCGCCCATTCCCTACACGCTGGGATCCCCAGCTGCCGCTTCCCACATTGTCGCGGTTCCATAAACTACCCTGACACCGTCGCTACGCTCCCAAATTTAATCCCGCTCCGCTGTTCTCCGGGAATGGAAGATTCCGGAGGTTGTTGCATTAACAAAGGGAAATTTGTGACAGGGCGTTGGGAATGGCTGGGATGTAACGTCGGCTGGAAAACATCGGGACAGTTGATTCATTGCTGGAGACAGTAACGGAAAAGGCGCCGCTGATTCACAGGTGAGAGGATCCATAAAGCTTTAGATCCAGATTTATTACTGGAGGTGGATTTATTCTCCTCAGGAACTGGAATTGCAGCTCTCTTCCCTCTCTTTATGAGGCGTTTAATTAATCAGCCACAATAAACACGCTCAAAACTCGCATTAAGGTCTGCATTAGTCTTGGTGCTTGCTCCGTTATGGATGTTTGGGAGGGCGGACAGGCTCATTCCAGGGATGAGGCCTCTCCAGCAGAGCCAGGAGCATCCAGAATTTGGGAAAAGGGAAAAAGAACCCAGGGGATTACCCTTGACATGTAGGGAAATGCTCTGCTTGTTTCAGTGTAGTGGAAAGGGAGAACTCTGGATGTGGATTGCTGGGATGGAGGCTCTTGGAGAGGTGAGGCCACCAACAGCAGAGGGTGGGGCTGCTTTTCCTTAAAATAGAATCATGGAAAGGTTTGGGCTGGAAGGGACTTTAAANAAGGAGGCGCAGACTCCATAAAAATTCACAAACCCCATAAGCCAGTTCTACTAAACTCCATATTTACTATTGAATTCCATAATTCCTAGATTTGCTGCTCCAAGTGTGGATTGGTGATCTGTAAATCAGATAATGGAAATCCTCGTGGGGGACGTGGCCACTTTTTTGTAAACTAAAAAATATGATCAGAAAACAATGCGTGAGGGCAAATTCTCCCTGTGCTTCCCAGACTCCTTCCCATTCCAGATTTTCCTCCCCATTTCCCAGGTGTTGCAGTGTCCGTGTGAAAGGAAAAGGTGTTAAATGCAACCTGCCAGCCTGGTCTGACACCACTCCTGCCACGGAGCTCTGCCTGTTCTCATCCTCGGGGATGAAAGGCAGAAAAGGATGTGGAAAATCAGCCCTGGATGAGGAGGGAGGAGCTGTTCCCTGGAGCATCTTCAGAAGGTTCCGGAGTCACTTCCATGGATGGGTAAATCCTCCCACTCCTGGAGCTCTCGGGGCTGGAATTGCTGCTCTCATTTCAGGCTCAGCAAACCACATTTAATCCCCCCTCCAGCTCTGGGAGAGTTTAGGCCTCCCTGGGCAGGGAAAGGACATCCAAGGTAAGAGAAAGATGCTGATGGATGAATTTTAGAGGAATGTTCCCAGGTTTCAGGGGCACGGAAAGAATCCTTGGTTTGTGCTGTCGGACAGGGCACTACCAAGTGGAAAACTTGAGCTGCCGGGTAGAAAATACCAAAATTTGCATTGAACTAGTGGGATAAATCTTAATTTCAGTCAATCAGGAATATAATTTAAAGGTTTTCCAGAGGAATAAAAGCCTGAATGATCCCAGTCGAATGATTCCTGAAGGACAGGATTGAAAGGTTTTCCCATATCCTGCAGTCCATGTGCAACACAAAGAACAACAAAGCAAACACAGCCATGTTACATCCAGCGACTTGATCCCTAAATTATCAGAAAAAAAGAAAACAAACCAGAATATTCCAGTGTATCCATATATTTATTCCCATTCAAGCAATATAAGGAAGGGAATTTAAAGAAGGGAATTTAAGGAAGGTGAAATTTCCATGTCCTGGCACTCCTTTAAATGGCAGCACACATTGACAGCTCCCCAGACAAGCTCATGCTGGGATTTAGCAGCTTTTTAAGCGAAAGAATCCAAGCAGGTGTAAATGGATAAAATTTCCCTGAAGTCTGAGATATTCCTGAGTCCATTGCAGAGCGGGACTTGGGTTACAATTTATCAAAAAACTGGGAATGCTCAATAATTTTCATTGTGCTGAACATTCCACTCCATATTAAAACCAGAAAACCTCCTGTTTTCAAAAATTAAAGATTCACAAAGTCTTAGACCCGGAATAAAGTCAGTCAAGTCCACCCGGACGGAAAATTTTCCTTTTGGTTTTCCAGAGGTGGAGAAGAGACTCAGCAGCCTCTGCACCACAGCTTCCGTGGAAAACCACGAGGGAATCTCCAGTTTCATTCACTGCATCAAGCAAAGCATCCCAGTCCTTAGGGGAGCAGGAAGGAAGGGTAAAAATTGAAAATAAATTAAAAAAAAACACACCCAGAATTCCATAGATTTTGCTGGGAATACAAGGAATAAATGAGAAAAGGAAAGGCAGGATCTAAAACCCCATTTTGGCTGGGAAAAAGTAAAGGAGATTATCCAAGTGTTTGGGCTTGGTTAAATTTCCAGGAAGGATAATAATTGGACGTCTTTGGAGCTGGTGCTAAAGGAACTCTGCTAAGGAGGAATTGGAAAATATTCCAGGGATTTTAGGGAAGGGATATTTCCCAGTGCCACAAGATTATGTGGAAATACAACAGGAATTGTGTGTAAAACTCACTGGGATTCACAAGTGACCAAGGTGAAATAATTCCAGCAGCTGGGAAAGCTCCATTCCCTCTTCCCATATCACTGGCACGGAATTCCAGCCTTTTTATGCTCAGAATTCTCAGGGCTCCAGCAGCTTCTTGAATTCTTCAAGTGATTTCAAGAAAATTACACTAAATTTGACATTGGCCATTCTTATTTCCAAATAGTCTTCCTTGGAAAGATTAGGAAGACCCCGGCTTTATCCTTGTGCCATGAAAATCTCCAATCCCATCCTGTCCAATAATTGCTGGATATCATTTCCTGCCAGTTGCCCTCCTTGCTTTTGATCCCTTTGTCTGCTCATTTTCTCTCTCAGGAACAGAAATGTCCAGTTTAATTTCATTTCTATGCAGCTGATACCTGACTTGATTTCTTATTCCTTAAAATACCGCCCTTCCTAGCTCTCCATGAACTTCCATGACCTTTTCCCATTAGGAAGAGAATACATCTAAATTTTGAAAAATCTGGTTTTTCTGTGCTGTTGACCCTCCCTTTGCACTCCTGATTTGCACTTGTTCAGAACAAGGAGCTTTGTCTGTGGCAGCAAAAGCTGCCTCAATTCCATCTGGGATGAGTCAATCCCTTGGGAGGAAGATTTGTCAGGGCAGCTGCAGTGGCCTTGGCAGGATTGCTCTGAGTAGGAGCTGCCTGAGATGGATTTCCCAGGAAGTTTTCACAGAATCCTGGGATGGGTTGAGTGGGAAGGGACCTTAAATCCCACCCAGTGCCACCCCTGCTGATGTCCTAAAGGTGCCAGGGACAGGGGAACCTTCCAGCTGACCCAAGCTGAAAAGCGGCGCGTTCACAGCAGCTCCGGACACGTGGGAGCGACCCCCCAAAGGCGTGTGCCAGCTTCCAGAGCGTCGGCTCCCGGTGCGTTTCCCGAGGGTTTCCATTCCCCTGGAAGCACCCGAGACGCCCGGTGCCGCTCGCCGCCCGTCCCCGCCTCGTATCCAAAGGAGCCGGGCGTTCATGGCGACCGCGCTGCTCTCTCCGGCGGAGCCGCTGCGCGTCTCCGTTTGGGGCAGTGGGCTCCTGGGGAGGAAGGCAGGAGTCTCCCTCACCACCGTGTCCCGTTGCCAGCTCTTCGGGACCCCTCGGTCGTGGCCCAGCCTCCTTTCCTGGCTCTAAGCACCTCAAGGCCGGGGGCGTTCCTTGGTTCCTGATCTTTCACAGCGCTCCATGCACTCCCGGTTGTTTCTGCAAACACAACTGAATCTAATGCACGACAAATGGCCTTTGCTCTACCCCAATTACACACATCTGCTAATGAGGAAACCCTTAGCTTCTTCTTCCAGTCCCCTTAGGATCCCCCTCATCATGGTGAGCTGGTGAATGTAAAACCACTACGGAATTGGTGTTTCCTCCTGGTTTCCAACAGAAACCGCAACATCCCCTTCTTAAATTCCTAATCAAAATCCATTGCTCTTATTTTCCTGCTGTACCCCCGATCAAAATTTGTTGATTACAACTCCTAAGTCTCTTAACCCTTTGACTCACTGCCATGGCAGGGACACCTCCCACTGTCCCAGGCTGCTCCAAGCCCCAGTGTCCAACCTGGCCTTGGACACTTCCAGGGATCCAGGGGCAGCCCCAGCTGCTCTGGGAATTCCAGCCCAGCCCCTCCCCACCCTCCCAGCAAGGAATTGCTAATTCCCAATCTCCCATCCATCCCTGCCCTCTGGCAGTGGGAACCATTCCCTGTGTCCTGTCCCTCCCTCCCTTGTCCCCAGTCCCTCTCCAGCTCTCCTGGAGCCCCTCCAGGCCCTGCACGGGGCTCTGAGCTCTCCCTGGAGCCTTCTCCTCTCCAGGGGAACATTCCCAGCTCTCCCAGCCTGGCTCCAGAGCAGCCCTGGGAGCAGCTCCTTTGCCTCCTCTGATCCTCCATTCCAACAGATCCACATCCTTCTGATCTTCTCGCTGTAATCCCACTCCATTTATTTGGCAACTGAGGGTGTCCAGACATCTGCTGATTCCAGGTATTGGATCATGGAGATTTGGGATCTTGGCAGACTCAAGCAGGATCACGGAAAAAACAACATTTCATCCTTGAGAAAAAAAACTGGGGGGAAAAAATCACCTGCCCTGTCAGCTTTGAAGGAAATCATCCCTGGGAATGCCCTTAGTGGGAAGATAAAAGGAGATCAGGGAATCCTGGAATGATTTGGTTTGGAGGGACCTTAAAGCCCATCCAGTTCCACTCCATGGGCAGGGACACTTCCCACTCTCCCAGGTCACTCCAGTTTTTTGTTGTCTCAGAGCCATCTGGGAATTAACATTTGGTTTATCCCTCTAAAGAAATGGGGAAGCTCTTGGATTTTGTAGGCAAAAATATGATAAAATTAGATAGAATAAAGTGGAATAAGATAGAATAAAGATAGAATAAGATAGAATATAAAATAAAATAGAATATAAAATAAAATGAAATAAAATAAAATGAAATAACATAAAATAAAATCAAATGAAATAAAATAGAAATAAAATAAAATAAAATAAAATAAAATAAAATAAAATAAAATAAAATATTCTTCACTTTGTGACATAAAAGGCAACATGAATTTGTTTGAAGGATGTTTGTGCCACAAACACTAAAAAATTCTGTGTTTTTCCAGTGATTTTGAAGGTTTTTGTGAATCATTTCTCCCGTCTCTTTGCAATTTAGGAGCAGTTTTACTTCAGATCACTCGAACCTCTCCCAGACTGACATCCTTATCTCTCGTGCATATTTTTAATAAACCCTGGACAAAGCCACAGTGGAATTTTCTCCTTGAAGCACCGAGAGGAACGATTTAACGCCAGATACCCGGGAAATCAAACCTTGGGAATGAGTGGAAAACACTGAAGGCTTGATTTCCACATCAAGGCTGAGCCTTGAGTGCTGATAAGCCTGAGTTTAACGTAGTAATGAGCGGGAGTTATCAATAACCAGCTGGTTTTACAGCAGCAATAACAGCACCATTAAATCGAGAATCAAAAGGAAAGGGACGGAAAAAACTCCGCTAGTCCGCGGAAAAATGGAAATGGTGGAAAGCGCACGGGATTAAAGGAAGTCGGAAAGGTTAATTGGGAGCAAGAAGTGAAGGAAAATTATTAGCAAAAGGCTGGAAATGTTCAAAACAGTGCTGGGAAGATTAGAGGATAAATCTGGGAAGCGCACACCTCGGAAACGTAAGGGAATTGCTCACAGCCATCCCTCTCCGAGGGGATTTGGGAAAGGGATTTGATGGGAAAAATCTGATTTTGGGGAGCAGAGGGTGGTCAAGGGCCCATCCAGACAGGAATGGGGCTGGAAGTGCCTCATCCTGCTCCTGCAAATCCTTGGAAGTGTCCAAGGCCAGGCTGGACGGGGCTTGGAGCGACCTGGGAGAGTGGAAGTTGTCCCTGCCCATGGAGTGGAACTTGATGGGCTTTGAGGTCCCTCCAACCCAAACCATTCCAGGATTCCCTGATCTCCTTTTCTCTTCCCATTCAGGGCATTCCCAGGGATGATTTCCTTCAAAGCTGACAGGGCAGGTGATTTTTTTCCCGCAAGTTTTTTTTCTCAGTCCTTCCCAATCCAAGCCACTCTGTGATTCTGTCATTTTATGGAATGGCTCAATTTTCCCCTCGTCTCCTCTTTATTCCTTTCCCATTTTGTTAGAACACAAAGGACTGAA
>WAAG01046105.1:2304-12356 GCA_013390105.1 Tichodroma muraria
AAAATCTGTGTTAAAATATCTTGTGGAAACTGAATTGTGGTCCCTGACAAAATTTCCTTCTGAGGTGCTTCACTGTTCCCAGGTTTTCACATTTCTGTGTAGATGACAGAAGAGAACTTTCTTTATTGGAGCCAAAATGGTTCCATCTAATTGCAGGTTTGGGGCCATATATTAATCCTGCACACTAACTAATATTGTACTTATAATTGCCCAGCATTTAGCAGTCTGAGGCACCTATTCTAACAGACCCTTATGGGTGTTCTTGTAAAAAATAATGAAAAAAATAATGAATGACATTGTGCAAAACAGTTGATCAATGTATGACTTAACTATAGTATATGTGTATGCCTTAGATATGGTATGAGATTTTAACATGAGCTTTTGGCTGAGGTCATGACTGAGCATGAACAATAAGAGAAGTCCGTAGTAGTTTCCAGTTTCTACCTTAAGGAATAAAGCTATAATAGAAGGTTTCTAATAACAATGAAAAATAGTAAGTAAAAGTGCAATTATTTCTTATAGGGTTTTTCTTAGAACTGGTGGGGTTTGTTCCCACAGCTAAAAAGATGTTTTTTCAGAGCTAGATTTCACATTCCAATTTTAGGGAGCAAGGCTGTAAACTTGCACGTATTTAGCTCTTTCTTCAGTAATCCAAAGTGAAAAATGTTCAAGTGTTCATCACTGTGCTTGGCTAAGTGCTTCAGAAATCAATTTTTTTTTTCTCTCCTAACAGTCATCAGCTGTCAGATGACTGTCTGGCTTCCTTAGAGAGACAAGACTGTTATTAACATGGTTACTCAGTGACTAAACCAGACCAAAAGAATTACATTCCTAGAACATACTGAGACTTAGGCTTGGAGGATCTGCAGAACAGAGGTAATTCCATGTTGTAGGCACAGCAACAGTGCTGTCACATCTTGGACTAACTTGTAGCTCCAAGTCAAACAGCTTGAAATTCTCCTGAAGACCAAGACATTAATTTGGTCAAACCGCACATTTTTTGACCTGCTCTGCAGTTTGGCTGGACTCTAAAAGGAGGAAGGATGGGATTTGGCTCACTTTGATGGCTGTGTCTCTTACAAGGGAGGCCCTTGGTGTATTTTTGGATCTCCTAGACAAAGCCGGAATCATANGCATTACAGAAGTGATCCAAAAGGTGTCCCAGGAGGGGAAAAACACCGCAAAGTCCACCTCTTTCGGTGCACGTGGACCAGGGGAATGAGGTGTGTTGGTAAAGGCTGCAAGTCCATGAGTACAGGTCTTTCATAGTCCTGTAGCTTTAGGGTACAGATCCTGGAGGATTTCTGTGGGCTGTGCAAGACAAGCTGACATGACCCATGAGTGTCTTAATTTTTCAGAGGTTTGGTATTTCCACTGACCCAAGCCTGTAAACTTGTAGAGATGGAGCAAAATTATAGAGATTCTCCTAGAACTAATATTTTCTATAGTTTGTATAAAGACATGTGCTATGATAAACTCCCCTGCTTAGTCCTTTGTTTAACTCCGTCTTAAACTAACTTACAACTTAAGGACTAAAGGGCCTATACTATAGTCACAAAATTATATTATTTGAAAGTGGTCCTTCTAACCATTTAAATTGCTTTTAAAGTTAAAAGGACATTTTTAAGTGTATATAGAGGAAAGTAAGACTAATAGGAAAATAACTGATGGGGGGGGGGAATGAGGTTTTGCTGTAAGGGGAAATACATGTTGGCTTTTTTTGAGCATGATTCCTCTCAGCTTTTTGCTGCATTTTCTGTTTTTCTTCATTTTCTTGCTTTATGGGTGCATTTTCATTATAATTCTGTTAAATTTCTGATTTGCTCTTTAACTTCGCAGTAAAAATATGTTGAGCCCAGTTAGCTACAAAAATATGTTCTGGGAAGATAAGCTCGGTTGTCAGATTTTGTGCTTTCTAGTAGAATTCTGAACCTTACCACAAAAAAATACCTGCACAGGGGAAAAGGCACACAAAAATGTAACACTACCTTTTATTTCATCTCATTCATTACAGGTAGCTTTACATGTAATCTCCTGTGTGTTGTACTTCGTCTTCTCAGCCCTTTCAGAGCATTCTTGTTTGATACAGACATAAATTGCACCAGCAATTGTAAAGCTACTGTGCTGTAGAATTGTATTTTAATTGCACATACCTGTAATTAATTGTATGGGAATTTTCACAGTAGTCTCCCCAAGGAACAATTTAATTGAAAAGTAACTGTGTTGTCTAGACTACAGCAACTCATAAAATCATCGCTAGTTTTGGGGTTTGAGCTACAAAGCAGCAATAGAAACATGGCTTGTAGATTTAAAGTACTTCCAAGCACAGGAACTGTTTTATAATCCCCATCATAGCAGTCTACCCTGGCAAACCATTTTTAACAGGGCCAAGAACAAAAAATGTAGAATAAGCTTAAAAGTAAAGATTATCTCTCTGTTAATTTGTGATAGGATAGGGATTCTTGTGTACAAGCACACCCGTCACACATAGACCTATCTTCCTCCAAATGTGTAAAAAATACGCATTTTGTAGAAAGCACATTGTGTCTGCCTTTCACAGCTTGTGGCGTAACTGTTTTAACATAGGAATAGTGTGACACTCAAAAAGTTACTTCAGCAGCTCTGGGTAACAATGGTGGCATTCATGTTTGTGTGTTTATACTGCAAGAGCCAATTGGTAGAAGGATTTTTATTTATTTGTTTACTATTTAGCTTTGTAAGTAATCCGCTAATTACCTTGAAAATTCCTGGCTGAAAACACAAATGTTTTCCTCCAAGTTAGAAACAGTAGTGGCTACATGGAGGTTTTAGGTGCTTATTTAAATTTTGTGTGTGTCTATATATGCACATATATACTTGCACATATTCATATATGTATATTACACTGCGACATTAAATGGGATTTATCTGTACCACTTTAGTACCTCGAGGACTTAAAATATTACTCCATGTCCACCAGTGCTGCATGTCTGCACACTGACAGCAGTGTTATGGTTTAGCAAAAGAAAACCCAGACTCATTTAGGCAGCACTTCAGTATGCTGAGGATGATGAAACTTAAGCAAATGTTTGCATTTTCCTTGCATTATTGCCAAAGCAAATCAGAAGTAATAAAAGGCAAGGGCTAACATACCACTTCACACTCGATGACTTATAGCCCAGAGAGGTTTATTTCACAGGGGAAGTGGTGTATCATGAGTTGATGTTAGCCAGTACATGATCCTCAAAATTATGCAACATTTTAGGAAAAACAGGGTTCTTCGTAGCTTTTGTGTATTTCCAAGTGAACTAAAAACCAGGAAACATTTGCTGACCCCTAAAACGACAAGATCCTCTTGTCTTTTTAGCGCTTGTGGCCTGGCAGGTGGAAGACACCACCCTTGCTTAAGATGAAGGTTGGTGCTTTGTCCTTGCCAGCATAGTCTCCCTCTTGAAAGGCTTTTCCACATATTGTCAGACAGTGCCATTCACAATAATTTCTGAGCACTCCTGCCTCTAATGTTGAAGGATACAAGAAGCCAGGGAGCAATGGAAAACAGCAATTTGAAAAGTACTTTGATTTCAGCCCAGTGATACGACCTGAAACAACTCACACCTGCTAACATGCGTTTTGTAGACCTGATTGAAACTGTGATGGCCTCAAAGAAAGGTTTGTATTGTAACAGGCACAGTGCACATTTTATTTTGTCAAAATCTTTGTCTTTAAAAGTGAGAGAGGAGACATAACTCCCCGCTAAATGTGTTCTTATGCTTGGGTTAATTTCTTTCTGAGAAACACAAAGTAGGATTAATAAAAAGCATAACAGATCTTTCCTGTAGACTTTTGGTGTAGTTAAAATGACAAAAGCCTTGATTCTTGCTCGGTAGTCAATAGCCATTTTAGCCCTTACTGGTAATTCTGAGTCTCGGGGCTGGCTCTCAAGTCATGCTGATGGTGTTTCTTAAATCTGGATGGTCAGAGCTTCAAAAACAGGCAGAGAAGTGGCCAGTGTGTATTCATGCAGGTTAAATCCTCCCGGCCCTTCAGCGCATTGAGGTGGAGAATCTGCCGTTGCCTCCCTTGTTGCAGTCAGGGGGTTGTAGCCCTCTTGGGCCTCATAAACATGAAATTTCCTCAGCCCAAAGCTGCCGAAAAAGCACTGCGTTGTCTTGCAGCTCTGCAGCTCCTCCGCCCCCTGGTCCTGCATGCGCTGAGCCGGGGCTGACACGCGTGCTGCAGCCCGTTCACCCGGGAGCGCCTAAGGAGGCCCAGGGGCATCTTGGAAATCCCTGCCTGGCCAGACCCTGCCGAAATCAGCAGCACTCCTTGTGTAGCGCAGGCCATACCTGCACAGAGATAGCAATGCCTTGGGGGGAGCCTGGTTGGTAGCTCAGTTGCTACCAACCAGGATGCTACGGTTGCATCCGTGCAGGATTTGCACGCTGGTGAATGCAAAGGCACAGCAGTCGGGGTGGGGAGGGACTGTGTGCATTAGCAGTTTTATGACCTACGTTGTAAGTGGCTGGATAGCTTTTGTACATCTGTAAAGCGTGTATAAAACATGTCTCAAATGTATTTTCATAGCTTCATAAAGTGTAGTTCATTTATGTAGGTACTTTTTATTGTAATCCTTTATCTTCAACATGGAACTGTTTCCTGGTACCGTTTCTGTGTAAAGAAGAGGAAAGAAAAACTGCTCTTTTGTTATATGCATCAGGAGAGTCCTGAAGTACAGTAATAGTGCCCTGAACTTGTATTTTTGTATTTCTAACCTCAGAATGCAGGCCTAGCAACTAAAAAGCCAAAATAACATTAATTATGACTGTTCTTCACTGTGGTTTTTGGAGTAGAAGTTTGGAACAGATGTTTGAGGGGAGAGAAGGGGAGGAGGAAGGATGGATTGTTTCTTTTTCTCAGCCCCAACTGGTTTTAATTCTTTTTTGAACATTTTGAGAATACCTTTAAACATTTGCCAGAGTTCAATTAGCATCCTGTGGCTGAAGGTGGAAAATGTCCTACTTTGTTTTTCTTCAAACATATACCTGCTCTTGCTTCTCATGCCAAAGCCAGAAAAAGAAAGGATTCCAGCTGGCATAGGTTTTATTACTGTTACATTACTTTGCAGGTTAAGCCTCAAATTGGGAGGGGTCTGCTGGATTGATTTATTTATTTACTATTTTATTTTCATGATTTTTAAAAAGTGCCATGTAAAAACACTGCCATTTAATTACAGGAAGGTTGTGTTCTTTTTTGGTGAGTGTTTAATAGCTTATTTTTGTTTACATGAAGTTGTAGAAATCTAGTTTTAAAATATGTTTAAAGTAGAGATTGTGTTCTTGGGTTTATCATGTTTTTCCTGTACTGCATATAAACACAAGATTGTACATTATTGAAAGCCCTTTTTTGTGGAAAACAGGATTGGGGGAAAAAGTTTATATAAGAATGCAAAATAACTTCCCGAGACTATTGGCACAGTGTGACCATAAAACCTCAACAGCACATTGTGCAGTGACATTGTAACAATTTGCTTTAGCACCTCTGCAGCATTCTCTGAAAGTCCTGCTCTACAAAACACATGCCGTGGTATCAGTTGACTGTTTTTTTCCAGAATCAGTTCTTTACGTGCATGTTTTTGTGATTAGTGGCTGTTCCACAAGTAATTGGAAGTGGGGGATTTTTTTATTATTATTACTCATTTATTTATCTTATTACATGTATGTTTTATTTACATTTATACATTCAATAAATTGTAACATGTCTGCTTATATAGGTGTGCAAGCAGATTCATAAACTTCGGATTAGGATTTACAGTGCTTTACTTTTAAAGACTGTTCTTCGCTATACAAGTATCAAGATACAGATATATCAAGAAAGAAAATGGCACACAGTTGCTCCTAACGCCAGATAGAATCCAGCTGCTCCACCAGCCCCAGTATTGGCTCTGGAGGACTATTTTTTTTTTAACCTGAGTGTTAGTTCTGTTTCTGTAGTAGCCCAAAATGGAGAGCAGATCTCATGTGTAAATAATTCTCCATTTTGCTGACAGTGAAAAAGAATATATAGCACTAATATCATACTACTAGCACTTTAAATATAAAACTTTATTTTGTACCTTTATCATTTTAGCTTAACCTCCAACATTTTAGGGTGAGTTCCCATATAGGTTAGCTCAGCCAAAATCATTCTATACCAAAATACAATGTATTCAGATTTATGTTGTACCTGTAGGAATGTTTGCATGCTTTCCAAAGTGAATCCAAACCTTGTAATGGGATACCTTTTCAGTCACTTAAAATTCAGCATGAGCTTACACTGAGAGCACTGAAATGAAAACTGCAGTTGGTGTAAAATGCTGGAATTGACTTATCTATCATGTAATTTAAAACACCAGGGAGCTGCATGTTTTAACTATGTGTGGGTTCATCCTGTTTGAAGTACCACCCTCCAAAATAGCCGGGGGAAGGATCTTTTCAGATTGTCTCTCTGACTGTGCAAGTTACAGTTGCCATTTGACTGGGAGAGAGGGGAGAGCATGTCTGGAAACACCTACCTATAACCTTAGATGCTTAAGTGTTCCCTCCTTTGGTGTAGCAGTGGAGGTCTAAAAGTGTGGTCTGAAAGCTACTCTTCAAATGATGCAAACAAACACAGAAAAGTTTCTTGTGTTGTTGGGGTTCTTTTGCCTAACTTATTTTCTCTAGTGCTTTCAAGTGCCTTATGCCTAAAAATAATGATAAAAATGATACTGTTCTTTGTATTTGAATCCATGTTCACATCATTACATGAGGTACATTTTTGAAATTCTCTTGGTGCTTATTCATTAGCTGAGCCTTGCTTCAGACAGAGACAATAGAAAATTAGTTCTTCTGGGCAGTAATGCATCCTAACAGCTCATTATTTAGTGCTTGATACTTGATCTGAGCTAGGAGAGGACTGGAAAAGAGAAAAGGAAGGGTGGTTTCTGCAGAAGACATTGTTCTGGCCAAATCCTGCTCTGACTGGTGTCGTGGGAGGGAGGAGGATGCCGGCAGCGGCAGCCACAGCCCGCGGAGCCCGCGGGACGCGCTGTGCAAGGCTGGCAGCAGCCAGCGGGACAGCCCTGAGCCCACACCCCACTTGGAGCAGGGCCAAGGCAGTAGTAAGTCATAATTGCTATTTTCATGGCTCTGTTGTGATCATGAAGAGGGATGGAGGCCTCTGCCAGCCCTGGCAAGTGCCCGTTTGACAAACCGTAACCATCTCAATCAGCTCCCTTCAGTGACGGCAAAGTTCCGAGCATGCAGCTGGCTTTGAGAACAGAATTGCCTCTCCTCGCCCAGAAATGAGGATCGGGAATATTAACTGGGAGAAGAGCAAAAACTCAACTGCGTGTGCTTATTCCCACATGCTGGAGAAAGGCTCTGGCCTTCACTGAGGTGAACCTATGCTTGTTATATTTAGGTGCTTAATCCAAACACTGGAATGGCACTTGCTATCTAAAATGCCGGTGTCTGTAGCACTGCACAGTGCTCTGTCAAACCTCTCTGGTTTTCCTTCAATTGACTACATCATCTTTGTGGACACGAATGGACACGAAGTATTTTTGAAAACGTAAGAAATCAATCTGAACAGACATTTTACAAAGGTTGAAAACCATTTTCTGTGCTCTGAGTCCCCTCTCCCCACCCACCAAAATAAGCAAGCAAGCAAGCAAAGACCCTGGCTTAATGTGTCTGGATGGTCCAGTGACATCTGTTGCTGGAGTTTGCAAAGCCAGTGCACTGTGCCACCCATGGCAGCTGCCAGCTGAGAGAGTCCTGTACAGCTTCTAGACTAAAGACTTGCGTGACTGCTGTTATTTGACTGTTTTGTATTTCATTGCCTAGAGCATTTATTTCCTGTTCTTTGAAGGAAGAATATTTCATTTCGAATGACTTGATATGTCTTTAGATCAGCAGTGAGTATCAGTTGTAGGAACATTGTCCCTGCTGTGTGCATCCATGGGCACACAGGGAAGAAGTCTGACAAATCCATAAATGTGCTTTAGTGTTAACCCAAAATTCACGTAACATTAATAATTCACTTTTTTTTTTTTTTTTTATCAAGGAAACTGTTGCAGTATATGGGGGATGCAAAGTTCTTAACATGAGAAGTGCTCTCATAAAACTGTTTCTATGAAATACAAACTGCAAGTCCCGCACGGGACAAAGTGTGAAGCTGAAATTTTATGAGAAATCCTTGGAATTACCATGAACTTTCAGTGACACTAGCAATGTTGGTTCCCACTGCAGTAAGCTATTTGCTCATAGTTATTCATTGTATACTTAAATGTATGTTTTCTGGTCACAAAAATAATTGGCAAGGATGTTTTGGGTTTGTTTTTCTTCATGGGAGGAGAAAGGAAGAACTCATAATGTTCTTGATCAGAGGTCATGATAGATCCTACTCATTAAAATGGCACACACAGCTTGTGCTGGTTTTAATCAGCTTTGTCTTTTTTATATTTAAAGGCACAGCAGAGAAGTCTTTAGATTTGAAAAGCGATGTAACAACAAATGCTGTGCACCTGCTGGAACCAAGATTCATTTAAAGTTCAGGGGGAAATCCTCCATAAATCTCACGATAGAATGAATTCACTCATGCAAAAGGCAGAATTTATCTTGGCTACAGTGGTGTGAATACAGAATAAACCCCAGAAATATAAAAGATAAGGCCCCAGCTTTTCAGCAGTGTAGCTGGGATGTTGTCTGTTCCAGAATGTCAAATGAATTAGCTCTCTGCAAACTATTTCTGAGCTCTTTAAATTACTGACTTTATCTACTGGAAAATGAAAAAGAGTTAGATGGGCATTGAAGAGGTGAGATCTTTGCTGTAGGTTTAAGTGACACTCTCACTGATTTTGATAGGAAATCTGACCGGCAGCAGAGGTGTAGACCAAGTCTTTATGGGCAGCTTTGCTTTTTGTCAAACTACAAAGGCTTCTTACCCTGCAGGCAGTAATCATAATCCCTTTCCATGCATGTCTTTACTTTTGGTTGTGATATAGCAGCTTCCTTATTTGTGATGGGTTATTTAAATGCAGTGTGAAAATTACAAGAGAAATAACTTGCTGGAACTCTTTGTGACCCAGTATGTTTTGTGGCTTCTCATAACAGGTAACTTTATGTGGTATCTGGCTCCAACATGGCATACTGTGTGAGTTGTGCCTAGTGGAGTCCACCTCTCCTTTGAGGAGTAGTGGCATTGTCTCAGCATGGAAAATTGCAGGGAGAAAAAAAAGCTGAACTAGCATTCCTTCCTTGCCTTTGTTTTGGTTCATTTCTTGATCTGCTGGGGGCAGCACAGATGAAGTGAGTCTTTTGGCAAGGCCACTTGAGTGAGGAGTGGGGAAATGGCTTTGTGGGCCAGGACTGAGGGAATATTGCATGCGAGGGCGGGTGCAGTATTAAGAAGATGTTACTGAGTTACTTGGATAATAAAGCAGTGGTTAGGCCAAGGTAGAACTGTGTAGGGTCGCTGAATGAAAGCCAGATGATGAAACTGGATATTATGTTAAAGAGCAATGAGCTAGCAAGAAGCCTCAGAAAAAGCTTTTCCAGAGGAGAGGGGAAGAGAGCAGGGTTTTTTGCTATGGTAGAACTAGTATTTAATTATGGTAATAATATTGTATATTTGTACAGTGTCCTGCTGAAAGCATGTGCTTCTCTGTCAGCCAGATATTTAGATTCTTTGTCTTAGAGAAACGTGTGTTGTCGAGTTTTGGGGGGAGGTTTTTTTTTTGCTATTCAGACTTCTGAAGCCTGGTTCTGATATTTTTCAGTGGGGGGTACATTCAGTCTGCCTTCCAAGCGTGAGGAGGAAGGACAAAGCCATTGGCACACTTGCCACAGGAATGGCTCAGCTCAGTGCCCGAAGGGCAGCATGCCCCAGCAGAGCATCCTGTTTTCCATGAGCATGGCAGCGTCCAAGCGGAGCTGTCTGGGACCTCTCCGAGGAGTTACTGCAAACGCTGCCCGAGTCACGCAGTTGTTACACCCTGGAGCGGGGCCATAGGTTAGATGCAAAGGCGCTTCATTTCTCTTTTTTTTTTTTTT
>WAAG01046111.1:0-22467 GCA_013390105.1 Tichodroma muraria
ATATATGGAGCTACCATGGCAAAGAATGTCTATTTTTACTTTAGAGAGAGAGAGTAAAGAAACATCCTGGCTGTGCAATTTCACATAATACAACAACTCTCATTTCAATACACTCAGAGTAATTGTAGGAGCAGCGAGTTGAGCGTAAACTCCATTTTTGAAAGTCACTGGCACCTCACAGCAGAATTTGCTGCCATGAGGTATTTTAGGCAAGGATCCTTCATGGTGGCATTCAGGGGGAAAATCCCCAAGATGACAGGGATGAAGCCTGCCTCAGAACAGATACTGATGCTGTACCCACAGGCAGGATTTCATCTGCGCTCCCCCAAATCCACCACACTGTGGCTGGAAGCCCCTTTCATCTTGCAGCTCTGGGAAGAGGGGGAAATGTCTCTTGCACCACACTCTGTTACACAGGGCTGATGCAAAGGGGAGCAGAGATTCAAATGCTGCTCTGTCACTGTTTCAGGTCGACTGTACCGGTTTCCTGAAGCCTGGCCGTGGTTACAACATCCCCTGCACCATGGAGTACTCCCCCATCTGCGGCACCAACGGCATCACCTACAGGAACAAGTGCCACTTCTGTAATGCTGTGGCGTAAGTGAAGGGCCCGGCTCTTGGCAGGGTTTCTGGATCAGTATTGCTCTTTTTGACATTTGGAGCATAAAGGGGTAGTTTGGCTCACGAAGCAGCTGCCCTGTGCTCATTCATTCTCCACTTGTTTTCCCCCCAAAGGAGCGGCCTGGAAGTGAACCTGCAGAGCTACGGACAGTGCTTCCAGGTAAAGCCAGAAATATGCACTCTTAACTGCTGTTACATTTTCCAACACAGATTCACGACTAGATAATAGAAATGCCTCCACTGTCCTGGTGCGTTTGGCCTAGAAACAGGACTTGAGGGAAATAGTTATGCCAGGGTCAACAGGTATGGAACCAAATCCATGGCTGAGCTATTTGGTCCCCTCTCTGACCTGGGAACAGCAGGCAGAAGGTGCAGAGACCTTCATTTACTGTGAAACTGGATGGGCAAGAGAGGCTGCATCATCAAGGAAGGAGCAATATTAGTAGCAGTGATTCCCTGGGTGGGAGAACTTAGTGCAATGGGGCTTGTAACCATCCCCTTTCTGTCCACTTGCCTCTGCTTGCCTGCTGAACCAGAGCAGCCAGTGGGAGAGCCAGCCTGGATATACCAGCATGGTCATTTCACTACTTATAATATTTATTAGATTTTTTTGCCTCCTCCATTTCCCTACTTCAGGCCGTTCCAGGCAAGCACATTCTCTGAGTCTGCAGAATTGCTGCTCCTGAAAAGTGCTTTGGTGCTTCGCCATATCACAGATATTAAATAAACAAAAAGCACTTACATAGGAAAATATAGGGAGCAAAAGCTTTAAACCCTGTTTGTGTTCCATTAGCAAAATGTGAACATCGACTGCAGCCAGCAGAAGGGCAGCAACCTCATCTGCACCTCCGAGTACAACCCCATCTGCGGCTCCGACGGCAGAACCTACGGAAACAAGTGCCAGTTCTGCAACGCTGTTTCGTAAGTGCAGAGCTCACCATGTGGCCATGAAACCAGAGGAGCTGGAGCTGGAGCTCACATGCAGCTGTGGTAGCTGGTGTAGAAGCCCCAGAGCTCCCATTAGATCCCATCCCTACCCCTCGTTCCCCTCCCAACGCTCACTCTTCTGCCACCCCCCAGGCGCCGCAGATCTTAAGCCTGAGTGAGTCTTCTCCTCCTCCCCTTGCAATTAAAAGCAGATCCCCGCTTGCAGGCTCATAGCATTGCTGACTGCCTCCCTGTCAGGGTGATTGAAAGTGTGACCGTAGGAGGTGTCCAAAATTATGGGGTTTGTCCCAAACCTCTTCAGCGTATGAAAGCGTGTAACTTGCTGAATCTGAAAAGAGGTGGAACGTTAATGAAGTACTTTATGACTTGGAGAGCACGAGGGCATTTGGCTTATTTGGGTAAAGTTAGGCTATAAAAATGAGATCCATGTCTCTAATTTTGGTCTCCCTCTCTCTCTTCAGACGCAGCGCTGGAGTTCTGTTCTTCAGGCACCAGGGCGAATGCTAAGGTCTGGAGCTGGACCCTTCAACATGACATTTCCCTCACAAATTCTTCAATCAAACATGCTCTTCCTTGCTCCCTCAACTGATATGCATCAGTCTCTGCTTTGATTGATCAATAAATTAAATGCAGCCACAATCATTGCCATGGAATGGTTTTTGATTTTGGTTTTGTTTTCCAGGCTGGGTAATGGTCTTCAGGCTTTTGGGTACTTTTCTGCCAGGCAGGAGAAGTGGTGAAATAAACCACAATAAAGAGCAAAACACCAGCCCAAACCCTCAGGAGAGAATGTCATTCTATAGCAAACCATCAGAAAATGCTATAAAGTAGCGCAACTTTGAATTTAATTTTGAAGTCTTGCAGAGTGTAAATGGATTTGTCTTTGTCACAGCAATGGAACTTGGAGGAACTGTTCCTTTTAGGGGCCTTGGCCTGGTGGGATGGTCCTGGGGAAGTGTGAAAGGGGGTGTGATCAGCTTTCCCTGGTTACACCTGGGCAAGGGGCAGGTCTGGTAGTGCCTTATAAAAAGGAGGCTTATGGCCAAGGGAGGAGGTATCTCATGGGGAAGAAAATTAGGAACTGTTGCTTCCTTGAAGGGTGTGTCCATCGAGACTGTGCCCATCAGCAGAAAATTGCAGCAAGCTATGCAAGGCTGTAATGAGCCTAATGAGAACCTGAGGAGAAATTGGACTGGGCTCAGGCTTTCAGCTTCTTGGAGAAGAGATCTGAAGAACAGTACTGGTGGTATTTGAGGCAGAGGTAAGGTAGAGGACCCTTCAGGAAAAGGTCTTGGGTTTTCTAACTCCAGGAAAGAAGGGCCAGAAGATGTGCTGGCAGCTCAAATGTGTTTTCTATCTGAGGAAAAGAGGTGTGAAGATAACATCTTTGTGGGAGCCTGAAGCGTGCACTGCAGGAAAAATGACATAAATGACTGTTAATGATGATGTGCCATCTTTCTGGGTGAGTCAAGGAGTTAATATGCGAACAGCACAAGCAAAAGAAGTCCCAAGTGCCATGGCTCACACACTCCCTTCCTCGTCCTTTCTCCACCTCCCATTCTCCTGTTATGTAAAAGAACACCTGCTGCTAAGGCTGATATTTAAGACAAAATCTGTGGTTTTCAAGACACTTCTTTTGGTCTTGTTTCCTGAAGTAGATAATTTCTTGACCAAGAATTTTGTAGGTGCTCCTCACCAGAATGTAAGATGCTTGTCCTTCCATAGAATCAGCATGGAGAGCAGGAAGAGGAACGAAAATTCTTATTTTCAGGGTTTTTTTGGTGTTACTGCAGGTAATATAAATCACATCATACCTTTGTGCCTGCTTCTAAGAAAAGACAAATTAGAGAGTCATGAGAGTCCTCACTAGTTACCTCCTTTTGTGTCTGAGAAAATAGTTAAGGAACAGTAAAAGTAGCCAGTGGATGTGTTTGGCTATAATTCCTTGTTGGACAAGAGGTTTTCATAGCGGCCACAGACTAGTGGAGCTCTGACCATAGGAGGAAATTGTCTTCAATGACAAGGTCTTACAGCAAGCCTCTTCTTCAGAGGTAGTTTGTGCCTGAGGAAGACAGATACCTGCTCAGAAGGCTTTGGAGAAGCCCAAAGATGAGCTGCTTTCCTGCAGCAAAATGGGGGGGGGAAATGGTGAATATATGTCTGTGTCCAAGCTGCCTCATCAGCCTCTAGCAAGGACTTTAGAAGATGGAAAGGTTTGTAGCATTTAAGTCTAAAAAAGTCGCCAGCCCAGGTTAGGACTCAGCTTGACACCAGCAAGACTCTGCTCAGCCATGCCTTGGGCTGCACAGCAAGGTCCAGGTGCCCTTCTTCTATCCCTGATTGTCAGAGGGACAGAACTCCCCCACCTCTGCCACCGAGCCGACCGTTCAGGTGTCACAAAGAAGGGGAAATGGGCAATAACAATAACCACCTCGCTGATAATTTAGCCTTTTCCTCTGCTCAGCCCCGAAGGGGTTGGTCCCTGCCGTGTGTTTGCTGAGGCTGGAGCCAGCCCAGTTGTGCAGCAGCAACCGAAACATTCTTTGGGCAGATAAGGGACTGAGGCATCGAGGCTGTGGTCGCGAGCGGTGACGTCTGAAACCAGAAAAGGCAAGCAAGGAGTGCTGCGAGTGGCAGAACTGAGCGTGGCTGGGAACGGCGCTGTGGCTGACGGGTTTGATAACTAAATTACACGAGAGGCTGCGTCGTGAGATCACCCTTAATAGACAGCTGAGGGTTCGCCTGTCAGGCACAGTTTCTCTGCCACTGTGTGGATTTTAAGATGTCTGGCAAGCTGCAAACTAAAATGCTTCCCCAGATGCAGGGCACCCACAGCATTGCTCTCCTGCAGAAACTCTCTTGCTGGCTGGGGATGCTGGTAGCATCTTTCCTCTGTTGCTAGAAAAATGTATAAAAATGTGACTGTTATTTTTAATTTGGGTTTTTTTTTTCCACTCCTGTGTAAAATTTGGCTGCAACTAGTTGTGTAGTCAAAATTCACTGGGGGAACTAAACCCCAGCTATATCTACACACATTCCTCTCCTAAGCCTTGTCTCCTTAGGAAAACATACTAAAATTTAGCTGTATTCGTATCTGGAGAAGTGTTTGGCGAATGATGCGCCTGAACACAAATCCTTGCACAACCTCAGCTGGAAATAGAGCTTGGATCTGCCAATTCCCTATCAAATTCCCATCACTGCCACCTGTGGTGGGAGCAGAGTCCTAACATATGTTTGTGAATGTGAAAAACTGGAAAAACATTGACAGCTAGAGTTTAAATAGTTCAGGGAGGAGAGTCAGCAGTCCTATCTGGGACTGTGCACACAGTGAGGAGAGCATGTCACAGCCCAGAGCTTTTCCACCCCAACTCCACAAATTTAGAACCATACTCAAAAATAGCCAGGGAACAACGTATAATTGGTTTCACAGACAACACATTCTCATGCTCTGATTTATTTCGTAATGTCTGGTGAGTGTCATCACGCTGCACTCAGAGCCTGGGTGCTGGCATTCAGAGAGGGCCCAGAGAATGAAAATTACCAGCTTCCCCAATGAATCACTGCTTTGAAAATTCACCCTTGTGAGAAACCTGTGACTATTTAGGAAAAAAAAATAATTATGTTACAAGCACGTCTATCACTCATATAATTATCCCTTTCTAGGTTTGATGTGGACAGGGCAGCATTCCTTAAAGCACCATAAACCAGCCAGGACCAATAATGGCTTTAGAAACCAAGTGGAGAAGTTCTCACAATTAAGGTGGGGAATGAGGACAGCTATGGACAGGCACATAAATACACAGAAAGGCAGCTCTGTGTGCACACTGTGGGCTCTGGGACTGAGACAACACCTCCTGCTCTGACCTTGGCTTGGACTAAAGAGCTCCCTGCAGCATGAGGGCTACAAGTGCCTTAGTGCTTCTCAGCCTGCTGTTGCTCTCTTTCTTCTCGGGTAAGTGACCTTTTCCCTAACCTAGAAAAGAAAAACAAACACCAAAACCTCTCCTGACAACAAATTTTGGAGAGTTTTGATCACCGCCTGACAGGCTTGAAGATAAAGCTGAGCAAGTAGAAAACATCTTCAGGACTTGCTCACTCGTATGACAATATTTCCACTCCTCGTGTGCCTCTGCAGTGAATAATGTGGTGGAGGTGTCACTGGGAGATAGAGTGAGCAGATTCTGAGCATTTCTTCAGCAAATATACCAAAGCAGAGTGTAATTATGAATTTTTGGTACAAATGTACACTGGAGAGTTTTGCTGAACCAGTTAAAGAAGAAACTCACTCACCTCCAGGTCATCTGCTCTTGTTTTAAACCTAAGCATCTTGGTATTTGGTGTTTTCCTTGGGGATGTGGAGACGTAATTAGATGAAAGTTTCAGCTTTCGTTGATGTTGCAGAGAAAAGCTTGAAAATTAAATTCAAATGTCCTCAAGGAGTCAGAACAAAGAGGGCAAATTAAAAGGATCCAGCAACTATTTATCTGGAGATTTACACATCTCTGTGATGATGTGGGGAAGCTGAGTGATGATTTTTGAGCCTGTAGATCATGCCAGTGTTATCACTTGCTTGAGTCCAGCTGACCCAGCTCTGCAAGGTGTGTGGCAACAGTCACTGAAGAATATGTGGAACAAAAATTATTTATACTTGTTTTTCTGTGAATAATTTGAATAAAGAAGTCACTTGAGAAAATGGCAAGCTGTGCATGGAGAAGAGATGAATTGCTTTGTACACATTATTCATTATGAAATATTCATCTGTGTCTAATTGAGTCTTAATTGGGACTGGGTTCCATCAGAAGGCTGATGCTTCCTTCCAAGGCCGGGCAGAATAGCAGCAAACCCTGTGATCTCCTATAAAATAAACAGATGTCAAGAGGCATCATCACAAATTCTTCTGTAGCTGCATGTAATATTTATAAAAACTATTTAATGAGCTGCTTTGCAAATAATATGCAGATAGCCATACCAGTGCCTTCAACATTAAGGCAGCCTAGCCAAACCTGAGGACAGGGTAAATGTGCCAGCACCAGCAAAAAAACACCAAAGGACAACAGAAATAGCAAAAGAAGTAGGAAGGGTTGATGGATGCAGGTTGAGCTGATGGAGGGTTGGGTGGGATTTCCACTGGGGAGGGATGAGCGTAGGACAAGGTCCTTCCATCTCCTGCCCAGAGCCACCTGAGCAGCACCACAGCTGGCAGTGACCCCGCTGACCAGCAGGTAGAGCCTCACCACCCTGGGTGAGGTATTTGTCCCACTCTGCTGTGACCCAGATTCTGCAGATCTGCGTTCAACCCACCCTGGAGTGTCAGGCTCCCCCTTAGAGGCACGACAGGGTCGCCCTGTTTCACAGCTCTGACACAACCTACACGCCTGCCTGCCGGCTTTGCCGGGAAGAAACATAAAGAGCTTGGACTGATTAGCTCCAAGCCTGGAGCCTGTGAATCCTCTGTGGTTACAGAGGGGATTTTTGTGCTGGTTCTGACCGGTGCTGCCTGTTCTGCTCTCTGTCACCTCATGACCTCTCTTCGTATCTCACCTGTCCTGGGAGGGCATCTGGGCTGTGCTGAGCATGGCTTGAACCCAACCACAGGATCTCCTTTTCTGTGGTCCCCTCCTGTCAGCAGCACCAGCCACTTGCACTGTCCAGAAGTGCTGGAGCCTAAAAGCCTTAAAAGCTAGCATGGTTTTAAAATCTCTGGGAGCACGGCTCCACATCTGATATGGCAGCTTGCTTCCCCGGGAGTGGCTGCCTTCCAGGAGACTGGGTTATGTGTCTGAGGTGTACTTAGCAGCTGAATGAACGGTTACGTGGTATTTTAGTAGCATTTTTCAAAATAGGAAAATACTGAAAAGCAATTCAGATAATGTATTTCCTGCCCCCTCTTCTCCTGTGAGGGATGACAGAGTAGGAAAAACCTGGAATGTGTTTCACTGTGGTTTGCATAAAAGGTTTGTGAATTTAGCTCAGATTTTATCAGAAAGTAATGCTGATGTGTAAAATCTGTCTGGTTTTTATTTTCTTTTTTTTTTTTTTCTTTTAGTTCCAGATGTAGCAGGTCAAGAGATTGAAGAGGTTAGTGCTGCTGTTTCTGCTTGCTGAGTCTGCATTTAATAGAACCATGGAATCATTACTGTTGGAAAAGACCTCCAAGATCATCGAATCAAACCTCTGAGTGATCACCACTTTGTCAACTAAACCATAGCACTGAGTGCCACATCCAGTCATGGCGTTTCACCCTGGAGGAATGTTTTATAACCAAAATCTTGGTGCTGGGTAAACAGTTTTTAATGTCTGCTGGGAGCAGGTGGGTCCTTCCAAGGATTCCCAGTGCTGGGGAGTTCACTGCTACCTGGGGGATGTTGTGTGGCCACGTTAGCAGGTAGAGCAAGGAAAGAAATTGTTGATTCAGCAAATATTTATGTGCTGCACCACTTTGACTTGGCTTCCCTATCCAATCTTCTCATCAAGCAAATGGATTATCGAGGGTTCTATTCCCCCAAATTTAGTCCATCCCTGGGACTTGTAGAGAGACAAAATATCTGTACACTTCCTGGGCATAATATTTAATTCCCCAGGGAATTTCCCTGTGGTTTTCCCCTCCTTCCTCTGGGAAAGCAGGAGCTCAGCAAGCACCAAACTGAGTGCAGGGTTTCGCAAGACACCTGAAGTCATGCAGCAGGGAGGTAGCTCAGCTCCGAGTGCCTGACAGAGCATCAGTGCTGACTCTTCTTAATGCATGCCTAGGCTAATCCACTCCTGTTGTTGGGAGATCAAGACTTCTCCCAGGTGACTGCAATTTCCCTCCTCAAACATGGGGCCAAAATTCCCCTGAAATGCCGCTTCTGCTCATTTCTGAGAGGGCTTTTTCTATCAGAAAATAGTCAGTGTCAGAACTCATCAGAAAAAGCATTACATTAATGACCTTGGGTCCAGTCTGGAAAGTGAAACAAAGAGTGTGGAGGTCCTGGAAGGTGTTTTTTTTTTATTATTCCTTGTGCAGATTTGTAGAGAGTTCATAAACAGAAGTGTGTACTGCACGAGGGAGTCCAACCCTCACTGCGGCACGGACGGCGTCACGTATGGGAACAAGTGTGCCTTCTGCAAGGCAGTGCTGTAAGTGACACTGGGGGGACTGAAATAGCAGGGCTAGCCTCCATTTCCGTGGATCTAATGATGTTCTTCGTGGAGGGGAAGCCCTGTATCCAGGCTGCTCATCTTGTATGGACCAGCCTCTGAACCGTGCCAAGAGGAATGTTTCCTCCTTGGAGCAGAGCTGTGTGACTATGAGTTAATTTTAATTCATTTCTGGGCGTTGCAGGCTGCTGGTTGCCATGCTGAGAGGCAGCACAGGGCCTGGGAAGCAAATGCATCCTGCCTGTACCTTCCACACGCACTAAATTGATGCACAATTCCCACTATGTGCCACAGGCTGCAGCTCTCACTGCCCACACTCCTGGGTACCGAGAAGCGCCTGGAGGAATGTGGGAGCTGAGCCATGCCAAGTTATTCCTGAAAAGTCTGAATGAACTTTGTGGAACAAGACACAAGATCTCAGAGGAAAAACAGGATGTCTCTCCTTTTCCTGAGCTCTGTCACCTTTTACAGGAGATGCAATAGGAGCCATCTTTGATGGATGGAGTGTGCTTACAAAATGTTTTTGCATTGGCAATCCTTACATTTAGTGTGCAGCCAAGGCTGCCTTATCCTAGGGCAAATCAGAGAAGAACGAGGAGAGGAGAAAATGGCTGGGTGTTCCTTGTGACATACACTGGCACGAGTCAGGCCTGTTGGGGTGGACGAGCTCTGTCCCACACTGCTGTGTTTGTCATTTGCTGCTTGGTCTAAGTCTCTCTCCCTCCTTTTACAGGAGAAGTGGAGGGAAAATAAGATTGAAGCACCTGGGGAAATGCTGAGTCCTTCCTGGACCGAGCAGCACGAGCTGAGCCGCCGTCGGCCACGGGAGCAGCCTGTCCTCCCTCTGCTGTCTCTGCTCAATAAAATAAAACCCAGCACGATTCCTTGGCTGGATTCTTGTTTCCATAAGGCCCAGAAAAACGCTTTGATCCGGCCGTGCTGGAGCCTGATGCGTGGCTTTGCTCTCTCCTGTGCTGTTGCATCACCCTCCTCCTGGGAAGAAAGGAGATTCCCACGGCTGTGTCCTCCTGCCCCTACCAGCCACAGCTCCTCTGTCCCGTCCTGCCTGGAAAACTGGCACAGGCTGGGCAGCCAAAATCTGCTCCTGCTCATGGGATCCTGCCCATCCCAGGGGGTGGGAGACAGTGGGAGCCTCGGATCCCTTCCCAGCCTCCAAAGCCATGTTCCTTCTCTCTCAGGGGTTATTGTGGGAGGGTGACGGGAGAGCTGATGAACAGCGTGACTGCATATGCCTCATCTCCTTTGGAAAGCAGAGACAAGCAAGCTGAGGGTAGGGAATATTGCTCCATTTAAGCCTGCACCCAGAAGATGGCAGGTGGAGGCTGGTTTTAGGCAGAAGCTGCAAGGCTCTTCTTCCCAAATCAGTCTTTTTCATTCTTTTCTCTTAGAGAATGCTTTGTCTTGAAAACTGCGAACTCACCAGCATTACTTTCCTGCTGCTAAGCGGCTTCTCATGCTAATAAAATTATATTTAGAAGAGCGCCAGATTGTATAAATTGTCAATAATTTAAAAAAAATATTCCCTGCAGCAGAAGAGCTGTGGGCTTACTCTCCCCTTCTCTAGGATCAATTCTCTCTGAATCATATACAGACCTTGATTTTCTAGGCACACATGTTTGCATTTATTTACAATTTTTAATACACATAGACTTCATTCCTTTCTTCACTTTTCACACTGCTGCCCTCTCTCTTCTTCACTCCGGCTGACAAATCCCTCTTTGTGCAAACACAAGAAAAGTAATTTTACAGTCTCTACCCTTTCACTGCGCACAACTCTCGCAGGGAAATACTTGTGGCATCCTCTTGTTAAAACATTGGCAGTAGATCAATGGGACAGCAGCTCCTTCATGTTAAACACTTTCAAAGGGAGCTTTAGATTTATCATGAGCCTCAGGGGTCAACATCTTTTGCAAGCACCTAAATGCTGAGCACCTCTGGACCTTGTTTGGACAGAGCTTGAGCGTTTGCCTCTCATGCCACAATCCCAGCTTTGAACTCAACTGGGGCACAATGCCTGAAAAGAGAGGCCTCAGCAAGGTGCTCAGCACACCTAATACCAGCTTCTCCTCTGGTAATCCACATAACCCAATTCTGGCAAATCCTGTGTCATTTGGTAACTTCCCAGGCAGCCAGCCAGTTGAGCTGCACAGGCAAAGCTTTGTGTTGGGGCTGGTTTGGAGCTTCTCTCGGACCAGCTGCCTTTGATCCTGACGTTTTTCCCATCCCAGCCTACTGGATTCTTGCAAAATCTGCCACCTCTTCTTTGAAGCAGACCAACCCTCCCTGTGGCCCAGTTGTGGAGCCTGCGCCCTTGTTTGGTTTTAAATTCAGATGTTATGTTACTAAACTCGACAGGACATGCAGAGCATGGGCAGGACTGAGGGGAGCAAGAGGCACAAGTGGTCATGAAGAACACATTGGGAAAGGGCCTTTCCTTATCAATCCTCCAGCTTGGAGCAGGATGACCTCCACGACTTCTCCTACCTTAGTTATCCTGTGATGATCCTGTTACACTCTGCGGCACTGGACCAGCACCATGTGCAGAGGACAGGAGCAAAAAGACACCATTTTTAAGATGGAAAATGACATTTTAATGAGAGAAGGGCAATGGGGCATCTTTAAGCCTGAGATGGCCCTCAGTGACTCCAAAACTCTCACAGCATATTGTCATATCTAATCCTTTTAAATCTGGAGGCTGAGATAACAAGGACAGATCACAAGAGAACAGAAATTGCAGAAGTTCACTGTTTAATTACCATCATGTACTTTTTTTTCCAGAGAAAGTAGCAAATAAAACACCTCCATATCTCACAGACCCAACTACCATCCCCTCCACCTGTGCCAGGGAAGTAGAGAGTGGGAATAATCTACTCTGAGGAAATTATTTCCTTCACTTGGGGACACTTCCCAAAGTGTTTTCCCCAGAGGAGGCCAAGAGAAGCAGAGCTCCAACAAAAGCCACTTCTGTTATGATCCATCCTTCCAGCTGAGCAGGCACATGGCTCCAGTTAACCAGGAGGGAAGGGATGCTTTTCTGGTGCCGGGTGTGTTCACTCTTGATTTTGGAAAGCTGGATTCACCTTCCCAGTGGGGCTGATGGATCCCTGAGACAGCGCAGCAGTGGCCACAGGATGTCCAGCCTGAGCTCCCATCTGGGTCTGCCTGCCTCCCCAGAAACACACACCAAAACAGAAATCAAACCTGTAGCCACTGTTTCTCCTTGGTTTTCTTCCTACACCTTTGAAGCTGTGTTGGGTTTGGGTTGTTTTGTTGAGTTGTTTTCGGGTTGTTTTTGCAGCTTTGGAAGGTGAGTGAGTCATGATACATCTGAGATCTCTCTTAGATAACATCTAAGATGAGCATCTTCACAGCTCTTTCTCTCCCTGGGGAGGAAGGGGCAGAGGCTGGGGTGGGAGCCACCCCTTGCAGTGGAATGAGGGCCAGGTTCTCCCTACATCTCACTCAGTCCCCCCACCAGTTAAAATACAATCTGAATGAAATCTGTGCATGGTCTCACTGCAAAGAAGCCACTGCTCACAGCTGAGCACCCTCCTGTGACCAGGCCATGCCCATGGCAAAGATGTTATTTCCCTCTCACAGCTTCACTCTGCTGGTGATGCAGCTGATCCTTTATTGTGTCCAAGCTCTTGGCCCATTTAACTTGTGAGCTCAACTGCTTCCTCCTCCTCCCCCAGCACAGGCACGTGTCACTGTTGCAACTCAGTTGAATCCTTTGCCCTACTTTTTTCTCCCTTGACATTCACAGCGTTTGACAAGGCTTTTCAAGCTGCCATGGGATGATCCAAGGGTGGTGGTGCTGACTGCAGGGTTCCCACAACCCGGCTGGGGAGGAAGCTCCAGACTTGGTTATCATTCCGGTTCACCCTCTTTTCCCAAAGAGAAGCAGGCTGGGATCAGCTTGGAAGGGACTTTGGTCCCACCTCCTGCTCATGGCAGGGTTAGTGCTGAGATCTTATCAGGTTGCTCAGGGCTTTACCCAATTAAGCACTGAGAGCCCACAATGCTGGATGTGCAATCTCCTTGGGCTGTCTGTCCCAGGATCTGGCAGTCACTATGGTAAAGAATTTTCTCCTTGTGTGTCTAATTTCAACATCTTTTCTTTCCACTGTCTCATCTCCAAACCATGTGCCACCATGAAGAGTCTGAATCCACCTGCTCAGGAGCCCGCTTTTTTACTGGTCATTGCTGTTATATCCCCCTGAAATCTCCTCACCAGACTGAGTGACCCCACCTCCCTCTGCCTCCCCTCACCAAGCAAATGCTCCAACCCCCAACACTCTTACTGTTTTTTCACTCTGTTTTTCCAATGCCTCTCTTATTTTGGGGCAGCGCCCAAAACTGAATAGTGGAGGGGAATCTGAGCCATGGGGTCAAGGGAGAAGGATTGTTCAGGGAGCAGGTAAGAGAGCTGTAGGAGTGTTTCAGGGCACTGAAAAGATGTAGGTGGTGATATTTGCAGGGAGCAGCAGAAGGATGTCAGAGTGTATCAGGTCCCTTATGGATTAGAGAACAGCTGAGCCTGCCCTGGGGCTAAAGGGCTGCCAGATGTTGGGAATTAGCCAACAGTTCCCTCCATCCCTATCACAGCTGAAGGGTTTAAATAGGAGCCCGGGGGAGGGATTTGCCTGTTTTCATGGACTGCGGAGCAAAAAGAAGGCGAGGAGTTTGCTTAGTGGTGTAAGTGTTGGTGTTTGTTTTTTGAGAGTTGGTGGGGGTTTTGTGGATTTGTTGCTTGCCTTTATGGGTGGGTTGTTTTTTTCCCCTGAAGTAAACAATGTAGTTTAGGAGCTTCTCACAGGAGCAGCTGCAGTAATTGTGTGTGGTGTAGGTGTCCCATAACGCAGCTCTAAAAATGCTGGGGAAGGCTTAGAAAATGTGGAAGACAAGGATTGCTCCAATACAGAAAGGAAGAACGGGGAGGGGGAATAAGACTTTACCCCTGTAGAAATGCAGGTGTCCCAGGAAGAGCTTCTTGTCTCAAACCTCCAAATGAGGTGGTGCTTCAAGGTATTTCTGTGGCTTTGTCACTCATGGGGCAACGAGGGGCAAGGACTTCAAGAAGAAGGTCAGTTCCTCAGGATTCTGGAGGCAGCAGGACTGTGGCACAACTTCAGTCAGGAGCTGAAACATGAGTTCAAAACTGAGCTTCTGTTGGAGCAGAGGGATGCCCTTCACCCTTTGAAGCTAAAATTGCTCGATTAATTGTGAGTGAACAGAAATGTTGCTGTCATGGCAGGGGCTAGCTCTGATGCTTCTGGGCTTGCTAAGGAATGTTCTGCCTTTCTTTGGCAAGGTGATTTTGGGGAGTCACCTGTGATAAGGCCATCACTGCCTGGAAGCCGATGTAAACACATCCTCCGTTTCTAGACATGCCTTAAATCCTTGTGCACAGTGACACCGGGGGCTCCGATTTTGTCTGATTGCGGTGATAACCCATTAGAAAGGAGCCAGGGGAGGCTGCAGGAGGTCACCTGTGCCCTTCCCTTGTCCCCGCAGGATGCGCCGTTCCCGGGCATTGGGCTCCCTCTGGTGACCGCCGGGAGCTGGGAACGGGCTCTGCTCCAGCTGGAGAGGAGCCCCAAAGTAGTCCATTGCCCTGAGAAAATGAGCAAAATGCGATTTTAGTGGTCCTAGGGCTCTGCTCGGGCAGGATCCATCACCTCCCATCAAGAGGCTCCAGCACAGGGTGCAGTCTCCTTCATGTAGGGTGTAAAAGGCAATGACTTTCTTGGCCTGAGAGTACTCAGTACCCTCTCTTCCCACAGGACATGGCTCACCGCTCCTGCAGACCCTGGAGGAAGAAGTTTGGGGACAGAAAAATGCACCTGGGGTGAGTTGTTTTTGTATCTCTGTTTATTTTGGGGAATGCTTTCTGGTTGCTCTGCCAGGTGCAAATACTGAGATTTAGCATCAGAGCTGGAACACAGAGCATGACACACTCACTGCACTTTTCACTGAACTCATCTGAGGCTTGGACTCTGCCTCCATGAAGAATTTCCCCCCTGAGAAAGGAGACACAGTCAGTGCCTGCTCCTGGATCCAGCACCTGTGGGGCAGCACAGCCACAGCATTCCTGTGACCCCTGCACTCTGACAGGGTCTCAGAGGACCTTCTGCTCTTGAGGGCGTGCTGCTGTTTGCTGTCGTGTGTCGGTGGCATTTCCAGGTCCTGCTAATCCCTTGGAATTGTCCAGGCCTGGTGTGGGCAGGGTGTAGTACTGCTGATGGACACTGGATGCTGCCACAGACCGGGTGCTTCTATCGTGTCTCTTCAGTGTAGATCTGTGAAATGTAGTGAGGTTTTTTTGTTTTTTATTTTGCTTGGTTGGTTTTTGTTGTGTTTTTTGTTGTTTATTTAGTTTTTTTCTTTGTTTGTTTGGGTTTTTTTTTGTTGGTTGTGTTTCTTTTCTTTTTTCTTTTTTTCTTTTTTTTTTTTTTCTCATAAAGCCCCAGCTCCTGGGCTGTGGTGATTAGGTGAGACCTAAGCTTCTACTTCCTGAAATAGATATATGCTAGTATACTTGTTTATATAGTTTAAGCCCTTCTAATTTGAGGTCAAATCACAATTCAAGAAGTAGGCTGAGAAAACTCAGAGACAGAAAAGCAAACTTGTTTGAAAAATCAGCATGCTGTTGTATGGGAAGGGGCAAACAATTCCAGTGGAATAAACCCCAGGCCCTGTTCTGTTTGCAACCCTGATTAGCCCTGGGACACGTCCCACGAATGTTGCCCTGGTAGCTCCAGGAGTCTGGCAGATGTTGGGTATTAAGACAGCTCTGTGATGCTCCTTGCCAAGCTCAGGTAACAGCCTTTATTTCTGCTTTCACGGGGCTCTTCTCCTCCAGCTACTTCAGCTGTGCCAGGGTGTGCTGGTCAAACACTCAGCTTTGACCAGTCAAACCTCACCTCCCCTCAAAAGCATCGAGGACAAGGTGTAATTAGAGATGAGCCTTAACCCCCGCCCTTACCAAATGGGTAGTCTTTGTCTGATGGTGCTTTGTTCGTGAGAATGAAGTGAAAAGCACTTGAGCTTCCCGGCTGTGCCACGGCTTTGTTGCTTCGTGGATGCCAGCAGGGTGATGGAAATATGAGAGCCACACTTTCCCTGTGGGGATTCATGTTTAAAATGCGAGAATCTCTGGTTTAGGGACTGGTATGGGGTCCAATGGGAGGATGTCTAGGGTAAAGGAGAAACCTCGTGGTAAAGCTGTGCCTGCAAGCAGAAAAACTGGGTCCTTGGGGCAGGGGAGGCTCTTTATGCCCTCAGGGGCACTGCTGACCCCAAAGGGGTTTCTTGAATTTTCTGTGTTATGGGTTGGCCAAGGTGAATGCACTCAGCACTGAGCCTGGGAATCAAAATGAGCAAGAACTTTCCTTAAGATCAGCCTGAGTGGTTCTGTAGCTTCAGCTTCTCTCCAGCACTAGAAGGTTGCTGACACCAGGGGCTGGGATGAAAGCAGAGATGGTGCCTGTGGGGAGCTGGGTGTCCAGGGCACTGTGCTATGGGACATGTGTGGGTGTGGACCTCTCAGCCAGGCCAGGGGCTGGGGGGAGGCAGGAGGACAGCACCTCCAGATTCCCCTCCAGCCTTCCCTTGTTGCTTTTGGGACACGTCTGTGCTGTCTTGAGAAAATCCTCTTGTACCCACATTTCATTGTGACTTAGGAATAGGGAACAGCACTGATCCAGGGGCTGAGGAAGGGTTTGGGTGAGCACACCTGCTGCTAGGTCCTTGTGGGGCTGGAGAGTGTTTGACACTGGCTGCAGGAGCACCCTGCCCCTGCTGTCCCTGCCAGCTGGGATCAGGTCACTCTGTGCTGTCTCCTGCCCCTGTAAAGCTGCTGCAATCCAGCTGTCGCCTCCTAATTGGTTCTGGCAGGAGCTTTAGCTGAAAAGCTCCTGTCTGGTTTCCTTCCAGACTTAGAACAGTGCTTGTCCCATGCCTGTTCTGAGACTTCTGCTCACCCTTCTGGAAAGGCAACGCAAGGGGGTGTGTGAAATTCATCTGATTCTTGTGAAAGATGGACCAGTGCTGCAAACTCTGCTCTTGAGTCTCCATTCGCCCTCCTTACTGCCTGAATAGTCTGACAACTTAGTAGTTGTTGCTACTGCTCTCTGGCTTGGTTCAAGTTTCTTCAGAGAAAATGCTGTGGCTTACTTTCCTTCCCCAGTTTCTGCAATTGTGCCCCATACTTGACTGAGTCAGTGGATCTGCGATTATCTGTGGTGCCTACATTTCCCTTAAGGGATTTTATATGTTGATCTCACAAGATTTAGTGCTCATTTTAGGGTTTTCATCTGCCAGCTGCCCATAACCTCTCAGTGTGGAGTGCTGGGTTAACTGCAGGGCCAGAAGAGATGCAAGCAGGCATTTCTCCCTAATTCACCCTCATCCCTGACCCCAGTACCCAGCTGAGGCCCCTGGACCAGCAGGGAGCTGTGGGGCTCTCAGCACACCTTTGCAAGCATCAGAGGGCAAGAATATCTCTGCATCAACGATCTAAGTTTAAGTAGGCACCTATTTTGTAGCATCTCTCAGTTTAAAACCAAGCAAGCTATCATAAACTTGGTCAGAGATTGTTGGGCTGAGTGAAGGATAACCATGAACTCATTTATCAGTGACAAGTGTCATCTCAGCTCCATAAAACTAAATGTTATGTCATTGACTAGTTGCTGAACTGTATCTATCGAAATTTTTTGGAAGTGGAAATGCCCATACAAAATGCAATGTTCTCTTTCTCTTTAAAGAAGTCAGAAATTTCAATCATTTGCCTGCTTTCTTCCAGCAGCAGCTACTCACTAAATCCAAAACAAAGTAGCTTAACAGCTTCTGGATGTGTTTATCTCAGCTAATTTACTATTTGTGGGAGTGGGGATATTGCCTAGGTGTAATTACAAACCCTCTGCATCTGAAGCTCAGAATTTCCTTCAAGTGTTAGACACAAATGAATGTTTTTAATTTAATACCATTTGTTATAGGAAAAGATTTTGCAACATACCTGTTCTGTGTAGTCACATCTGTAAGGGATTAATCAGATTTAAAAAAATCCCACATCACTTTATCATTTTCATCTCTGAGGCAGTTTAATACACTTAACTTTTCCAAAAAATGTGCTCATTTTGGTCCTGATTCAAGAAATATCCATCATTAGGACAGCAGAGGGACCCAAAAGTGCATCAGTTGCAGTTTAGGTGTCTGCTTGAAATTCTGCTCATGTTTCCCCACTGAACTGATGCAGCTTTCACTGCTCACAAATGTCACACACCCCCCTGTATGTCATGAAATGTGAACTGAATGTAGAAAATTGGGGAAACAATTAAGTTTTACAAAATACAGTTCCAGAACCACTTCATCTTGCCCTAGGAACCAGGGTGGCTTGGAAAGTTTTACTAGAACTTGTTAAATTTACAATATTCTTACTTCGCCACCATTTGTTTTTCGAGTATGACCCAAACTGAGGGGGAAAACACCTGAGGGATAGAGTTGGGTGTTCACCAGTGGAGCTCCTGTCTTGAAGCTGATCAATCATGTACAAAGCTCCTCCAACCCCTGAGTCATTCCCATGCCACAGCACAGTGCCTGCCATGGAGCAGCAGCCCACTGGGCCAATGAAACAGAAAGATACAACACACCCACACCAAGAAACTTTTAAGCAGTGAGGGGAAAAAATCATGGAGCATTGACAAAAACAAAGCTGGGAAGGAGGTTTTTACCCACGATTTTACTGTGAGAACATGCTCAGAAGCAGAACTGTTGAACGAGCTCAGCACTGACAGCCGATTTTTTTATTCACCTGTGAGCATTTTCCTCCAATGTGAAACAATTTAAACAAGTTTATTGACCAGCCTGTGAAAGATCATTAATGCCCAGCTGTCTGGCCCTGCTCTGTGCTCTGGAAGGAGTGTGACAGATCCAACTCAAAACCCAGGGGTTGATCTTGCAGCAAGTAGAGGAGGCTGGAGATGAAAAGCCAGATCAGATCTGAAGGTTGAGAGAACTGACTCAGGAGTTTATAGTGAACTATGACTTCTTTGATGCCCTGGTCCTGAGTTTGACTTACTTTCCTCTCAAGAGCAGCACAAATGGTGAAGAACAAGGCTCCCACTGTTGCATACCAAACACTTTAACACCACAGATATTTAGCACTAAAAATCTGATGCAATCCTAGTGTTTCAAAACACCAAGGTCAAAGTCTTCTGGGGTGTTGCAGGGGGAGGAGGGGACATCACTCAGCAGCAGTGACTGTGCAGGCTCTGTTCCAAGTCACCCAGGCTCCTTCCATGCAAGAGCTGCAGCCAAACCTGGCCCCTGCTGTGATAAATGATAAAAGCTGCTCTTTTCTGATATATAAACACCTTGACAAGTGGTGGGGTGTGAGCAGAGTGAGCATGCAATCCAACAAGGCAGTTTAAAGAAAAAATTAAAACAAACAAACAAAAAACTTTCAAGGGGTGTTAATGATGCACTTCTTACTGTGCCCCAGCACCCCAGCTGTAGTGCTCTGAGCATTATGCAATTTGAGAACAAGCTCCCTTTGACTTGTACCCATTCTTAACAGAAAATGGATTGGTGGGAAAACGATTTGCCAGGAGAGACGCAGAAATTAATGGCATGGCATTGTATGTGACTGTGTGTGGCAAGGACACAGGCCAAGCTTGGCACGGACTCCTGAGAGCTAAATGAGCATCCAAGTGCTCAAAGCAGCATCAAAGGATCTCCAGAGATGAGCAAACTCCCCAAAGAAGCATAAATAATGAAGCCCAGGGCTGTATGAGGAAGCTCATCAGTATATAAATAGTTCATTTTGAAGTTCTCTATTAGAAAACACCATCAGAAAAGGGGCTGATGCATGAATGAGGTTGAGGCCTTGTGTGATTATCAGTGATCCAAAGGAAAATGGGGGGTGGTAGATATGGGCTGGGAAAAACAGGTCTAAAGTGGTGTGGTGCAGCAGATAAAGCCAGGAGAGTCAAACTTGGCACTGTGAGCCCTCTGAGCCATTTTTCAGCATTTTTAGGAAAACCTAACCAGGGCTGTTCACCTGCCATCATGAGGCAGTTCTTGTTGAATCTTTAGGGCTGCTTGTATCTAATCCATGTCCTTGCTGGTGCAGAGCCCATTCAAAGCACAGATACCAGCAACACTCCCTGGTAACAAGATATTGCCAATATTGCTCACACAAGAAACTTGTAATGCCTGCAAGATGTCCCTCGTCTTCTCCAGGATAGAGCAGTATTTTTATCATCTACTCCAGTTATTGTCTTCCTCAACATTTTCTTTTCACTGAATTTTTCTCTCTGAATCCCCCTCAGCCAAAGCACTTCATCAGGCACTCTTCACTGTGTGCAGCAGTTGCTAATATCCACTAGTACCTGCCACAACTGCTGTGGTGACAACAGTGAAGTGTCCAAGGATTCTGCCTCTTCATCCAGCATTTCTTGTTTTAAGCAGATTTAATGAATCAGGAAAACTGTGTACTTCTCTTCACCCTCTGAAATACAGTTTTTACCTGGCCTTTACCTCCTTTATTGGGAGCAAATATTCAGCACTGCTCACATCAGTCTTAAATACATCCTGAACAGACAGAGTGGAAAATTGTCTTAAACCCTTTGGCATCCACTTGCTGTCAGTTGAATGTCAAGTCAGGAATAAAAATTGGCAACTAGCTGTGGATTTCACAGTCATGCAGCAGGATTTGTGGGGCTGAATTTGCAGCTCAGTTCCTGGCTTCAGTTGTCACTCCGTGTACCTCCAGTGATGAGCATTCATGCCACAGTGAGGCATTGGAGTTGTCAGATATCCAGGGCTTACTGAAATAACTTCATTTTGAAATGGACTGTCTCTTCTGGTCTGAATAATCAGACAGAACAACTTACAAAATGTTTGACGTGTACTGGGAGCCTGAGACAGTCTCTGACACATGAAAATATTTGGAACAGTTCAGACTCCATTTAATGCTTCTCCAGAGTTTTGCAGAACAGTAAATTATGAGCTCTGTAATTAAGCTGTATGCTCCCTCTATTTAATTATACTTTAATGCCGTTTAATAGAGAAAGTGAAAGCCATTAATCAAATACTTCTCAGGTACCTCAATGTAATCTAAAAGGAAAGTAAATGTTAGCAGGGAATAAACCTTTAAACTTTGCTGACCATAGTTATTCTCCAGGCTTAACTACATTTTGGAAATACAGGTAGGCCAAAACTGCCCTCCCTATTGGAGAAACAAAAAATTAGCACAGGTGTTTTCCTCTGCATTTATGAGCAATAAATACATTGTTATGAGGCTAAGCAGAAAACTACCCATTTATCCTTGCAGTCGCTGTGGCAGTTTGGCACAGTCACACTGTAGGTACAGCCCAGAGCAGCCCTGCAGTGCAGCGAGGAGCTGCTCTGTGAGACCCACTCCCATCTTCCTGAGCACCTCCAATTCTTTTATTGCAGGCTATTAGGCCTTCCTATTCCCTTTAGTGCTATTCCCTTCAGCTTCTGCCTGGGGACTTTTCTGTAAAGGTGCTGAACTCTTTTCTGAACCTGCTGATGCCACCTGTGTCCCCAACCAACCATGGGAACAAAATCCAGATTTCTTCCTGCTGCTTTTACCATTTTTAACCCACTCTCCCATCAGTGACCCCTGATTCCTGTACTCATTTGAACATCAGGCTTGCACTTGCCTTATCCACAGCTTCATGATTGTAAAAATGTAGGCTGTGTCTCAGCCAAGTAGATCCCAGCAGCATTTTTAGAAAATAAACAAATCAAACTGCAAGACTACTCTTCAAATAGAAAATACAGTAAGGGAAATGATATTAGTCATAAAAGACACGACAACTTGTCAGCAACAGCTCTGTGTTACCATCACGTTGAGATCACACTCGCATGTTCCAGTTCAGCATATAAAATACTTGAAAGGGGAGTGCACATCTCCTTCAGATCAGTGAATACTCTCAAATTCTGGGACAAAACCACCATGGTCACTGAAGCAAAATCAAGATTGATTTTTAAAACATTCCTTGTATAAAGTAAAAGAAATGAGTATTGCTCATTCACTGTAACCTCCTGTTTGTGGGCCAACTTTGAGCAAAAAAAAATACAGGCACATGTTTAAATACATTCCCTTGGTTTGGCTTTCTCTCTCCGCCCAGCACAAACTCCACAGCTGATTTGTTGCAATGTCTTGATTTCTTTCCACTACTCAAAGTCAAAGGAATTCCAGTGCACCATACACCAGTCCTACATTCCATAATCTCTGCTGCTGCAGCTTCTCCAGGAAAGGATCACTGTCGTAAGCTCAGGGATTCTCCCTGTGCTGTCTGTACAGGGGTCAGGCAGCTCCTCGATCAGAAGTCAGCTCTAGAAGACAAAACTGCAGATCTTTACCCTCTGTACTTACCTAAACCACCACTTTTATGCATCAGGTTTCTGGTCTGCTCTGTCAAAGGCAGCGTGGGCTGGCACTAAAGCACACAGAGCCCTGGGCAAGGACCTGGATATTTTCTGACAGGTCACTGAGCTGGAGCCTTGCGTGCTCGTCCCAGCAGCTCATGTGTGCCTGCTGTCCTGACAGCCTGACGTGCTGTCAGGGCTCCTTTCCTGGCCAGCCTGGTGCTGCACCACTTCCCTAATCCACAGAGGCACATACCAGGCTCTTGCTCAACTCCTGGCACAAACCCAGTGTCTCTGGAATCCAAACAAATCCTCCAACACCCCCCCCTCGCC
>WAAG01046125.1:0-12157 GCA_013390105.1 Tichodroma muraria
AATGAAGGGATAGTTGAATCTTTGATTTAATGTCTGAAGTTGATGAGTACATGGGTAGGGGACAAACATGAAGCACTTGGAGTAGTGTGCTTGCCTTGCACTCAATGCAGGGAAGGTAGGTAAGAGACACCAAGGTCAGGGCTGCTTTCTNAAACATGAAAAGCCAGCAAATTTCATGTTTAGTCTTGTAAATGTTGTTCCACATTAGAATCCTATGGCCATAAAAGCTCTACTTACTACAATTAAGCAGCTGTTTGCTAACTGAAAGCTTAAAAATCCAATGACCTTTTGTAGTCGCAGCAATGTGTGTGTCATCCTGCCAATATCTACTCTCTCATGAGCTCCATGCTCATTAGCTGACATTAAGCATGATTGCCATAAAGGTGATATAGCTGAGCTTTAAATGGTGCCTGCATTGTCCTATGGATATTTATTCTATGGCTACTCTGTAATTAAAGGCTTTAGCAAACCCTTCAGGAAATTCACTTACAAAACAAAGTCAAAGGAATGTGAATTGTTCTAAATTACTGTATTTTCACCCAGCAACCCAACATACTGCCAGAAAATGCAGCCAAAAATCTTAAACAATTTTTAGACTGGAAACAGAGATTAGCAGCAACCATTTCACACAACTACTGTGTTATTTTTGAGAGCATTAAAAGACACTGACCTAAAGACCAATTACTCCTCTGCCTCACAGACATATGAATGTCTTGAATCCCACAATATGGAAAACACAGCTTGTGATGGCTGAACAAGATGGTATATTAAAAAAAAAATTCTCCAGAACACACTTCATTACAGCAAAATAGAATGAAGTTTGTATTTTCCACTCAACCAAAATGTTGCTACTTCAACAGCTAAGAGACAAAACTAAGCTCAGTCAATAATTCTTTTTGCTATGTTATCTGGGTAAGAGTTAAGCCTGCTTCCTACCCTTTCATAGTTAATTCTTGCCATTCTAAGTGTGACTAAAATAAATCCACAGCAAATTAACTCAATATAAACAGGAGATATCACAAAGACAAATCACCTGAAGTCTACAAAGCTCTCCTCTATAAATCAGCTTATTGTTCCAGGCCTCCATTTTAAAAGCAGTGAGAGACAGGTTAAACACAGTGCTGAAGGGTGCAGACACACAGTACATTATAGCTCCATTTCAACCTTTCTTAAAGGTAGACTGAGGAAGTGCAGCAAACTCAGTAATTTCAGTGAACTATGCTGCACAGATTTAAAAGATTTATTTCTTTCTACATCCATCGACATTCATTTTTCGTGTAATTAAACTGCTGTCATGGATCAATGAGCACAGATAACAACTAAAAGCACCACAAGAGCCTCCACCAGCAATCTTTTTCATTAAGTACATAACCAAATATTATTTGTTAGGCTGCAACACAAAATGCATCTAAAGGATCTCATTTTGCTTGAAAACTGAGGTACAGACAGAACTTGTGACCTTCTAGAGATGAGGACATAAAATCAAAGCATTCAGGAGCAAACAAGCCAATCTTTATTGTTGATACGAGGTTTAAATCTAATATGAGGTTTAAATCTAATTTTTAGAGGTGAGGCCCCAACAAAAATATAAACCCAGTTAAAAAGATAGCTGTTAGAATTAGGCCCTCAGCAATAATATAATCACAAAGCAAAATAAATTCAAAATCTTTAACAACAAAAAAAAAGTAAATATTTCAGATGTGTATAAGCAGATCAATTTTTCACATTTTGACAAGTTGACAGTTCTTTAAAACCACTGTATAGGTAGGAAGTATCACTTAGGAAGTAGATGAAGAGTAATGAGAGAATACAGAGAAAGTATTGTTTGAGTTTTTTAATCCAGCCCCTTGATATTTTGTGTTGCTAAAAATATCAGCATTGGTTGAACACAAAAATCTGCTTCTTTACCAACAATGACCAAAAAACCCATCGTAACAACAAATATTGCTTCTAAATACTTAAGATACATTTTTTTTGGTCTGGGAAAGAAAGAGATTTTTAAGCCAGTTCCCCTGCCAAATTTTGCAGTCTTTAGGAATCTGAATTTGGACATTGGCATTCTCTTTGACTGTGGCCCAGTATTAAACCAAGTCTTACACAGATCTTATAAATGTCTATGTATATTAAAAAGAAATACTTCACTTTGTTTAGAGATCCCACTGAACAGCTTTCGTACCTGGAATAGTGACAGTGGAATCACCAGAGAAAGCACAAAGCATCACAGCTACACAGTACAGAAACCAGTGAGTGTGACATCCATTTAATAAAGCTTGTGATTGTTCTATTTCTTCATAAAAGTAAAAGCAATTTCAGTAAAATCTAGAACAGCAATATGTCAGTTTTTAGACAATCCTGGCTAAAAAAGATGCATATTTTACATGAACTTGCACATTTTTTTTACATTTGAATACCAGCAGAACTTAAAAGCATTCACACTATTGGTATTAATAGCCTTTGCATGCTTAAATCCCACAAAGTGGGACTACTTCCCTTAGTTTCCATTTTTCAATGCTTTAACTGCTAAAAATGCCCCTGTTCCATTGTCCCTGCAAGCATATCTGTACCAGGCAAGAGACCCAGTGAGTTTTAGAAATCTCAGGAAGAGCCATCCTATCCAATTACACCATCCAAAGATATTCACATTTTATCTGTGAATGATTCAGAAGCCAAGACAAGGTTAGGACAATGATCTACCATTGACTCATTAACAGCCCCACACCACATCTGCAAGCATGCTCTCAACACACAGTGGCAGAAATGGTTATTCAATTTTGCAGGATGATTGGAAGCTTCATATTCCAGGTGTAAAAAGAGAGTCTCAGTCCTCAATATATATTACATTTCTAATTAGCATAAAAATACTATTCTGCTTTTCTGAAAAGAAGAACTAAAGCTGACAGGATAATCCCAAAGAGAAATACAATTACTTGTGTTGGTCCTCTCTTCCTTAACAGTTGCTCATTAAGGGCCTTGATGCAAGTGAAAATGGTGTCAACATTTTCCCTCAACGCAAAGCAGTAGCTTTCCAGCCTCTGATTATTTTGACATTTCTAGCCGAAACAAAAAGCATTTCAAAGTCTGCATTGTCTGTAAGGGATACAGGGAGTGGACAATCTGTTTATTCTTCCACATTCGCTTTCAAGGTTTATCACTTAGTCCATGTAGGAAGAGAGGGGGGAAAAGCAAAGCATGCCAAGAAATCACAAAGGGAATACAAGAAAGGAGCATATCTGCTTATGCATGCTGTTAGCAAACTGCACACTTGGAAAAGAGGGGGATACATGAAATATGGAGCATTGATTCCATCATCTTCCTCACATGAAAAACAGGTTTCAGTCTGGACAGAAAATTGCCACCCCTTAGGTGGAAAGATCTGGCTCTGCTCCCTTTCTATATTATATATAGCTTACAGACAATATTTCCCACAGTGTAACATGCACTGGTGGCCTCCACAACTCCCCACGGAGGTAATGTACTCCCACGTACTTACCACGGAGGTAAAGTACAAAAAATGTACTCATTTTTTGATGAGCATTTTTCTGTAATCAAAAGACCACATCCAACAAAGTCAAATGTGCTGTGGCTCCCACCACAAAGCTGCCACACTGAGCTATGCAAGGGAAGGCAGAATAAAACCTCCCATGGGCTGTGTTCTGCAACTGCCTTGCCTCCCTGGACAGCCCCAGACGAGCCTGCTTACCTGGCTGGCTGGCAGTTTCTCTATACAATGGTCGAAAATTGTGCCAAAATTCTCTGCTGGGAAGCAACAAAGGCAAGCTGACAGTGGCAATCAGCAATAAGCACATGTGCAGTGGTTTTCCTGCTACAGGACTTCACATTCTGGCTTACCCCTTAAAGGTGAGCGTTTATGGAGAAAGCAACAAAAGGCTGTCCCAAGCTTAGTGTCTTTATACTAATGTATTTTCATGTTTCACCACATTTTTAGCATGTTTCTTACTCTTACCCTGTCCTGTTCCTTTGTGCTGCCCTTGATGCTTCCACAGATTTAGATAAGGAAATTATACTCAAATATATAAAGCTGTCTTCTGCCACAATTACTAACACCAAACAATACCATATACCATATAATTCTTCCTCTAGAGCCTTATTCAATATGAACAAAGGAAATAAAATCCAATCCACAGAATTTAGTATTTTTTAGAATAGTTTTCAAGCTTATCTATACAATTTTATAGAATGAACATAGTTTATCTAGTACACTACAGTTATTCCACAGGGAGAGAGAAAGGGATAAGGCAAACCAAGAAAGTAAACAAAATAATTCTGGCAGGATATGCTTAGATCTCACCCTACAACTCCTCCCACACAGAAGGAAACACACATCCACAGAAGTAAACATATATCATACAATATTTATTACCACCTTATTGATACGACTCTAAAAACATTATTTTAAGAAAGCATAAGTTTTTCTGAACTTTATTTAAATAGAAAAAAATCTATGATTTCAACAGGGTTACAGTCTTGCAGTGACTATTGTGTTTATTATTTGATATCCTAATCTTACCCTCCTAACAAGGATATCTTACTCAGATTAGACAGTGGTGGATTTCAGCTAACCCACACCTCCAAGCCCATAGAAGTGTCACTTGAGACAAAAATCTCAAAGGCAGCAAGTCAGCAAGTTCCACTGACTCCATCAATGCTACCAAGCAGGGGTCTGGCCCACCAGACACAGACACATTTGACACAAAACTCTGCCACAACAGCATCCTCACCAGCATCCCCTGCCCTCCTCAGATGCAGCTCTCATTGCCACCACACTTCTCTTGACCTTCAAGTCCCCAAATGATCTTGCAGATGGCCTCCCCTTCTTTGCTGCATGGTTCTGCAGACATGGGTGTCTTCTGTACGTCATCTGCTGACAGCTCAAAAAAAATGTACCACTCACCTTCTTCCTAACTAACTTGGACTAAATTATAGGCTGGTGCAGGAAAAAAGACTCAGTGTGGGAATGACTACTAACATGTAACAAGGAACTGAATACCTGTACTCATATTTATAAAATTAGCCTCATTTTTAACAAAAAATTTCTTCTTAAAGAAGAAAAGAAGCTCTAACTGTGACAATGTAGCTATTGTACTCTCTAGTTAACCTGCTGTGAAGACCTACACACACTTTTTGTCTGCTTTAGCAAAACAGCTAGCTGCTCCATCTATTCCTTCAATCTCCAGTTTAGCTTCATTGCCTCTCTCACACTTCTAGCACTGACTTAACTGGTCTCTTCAGTCCTCACAAACGCATTAACAAAGCTTCCCATCAAAGTATCACCCAAAGTACTATTATTAGCTTAGCTCTAATATAGCACAGAAATTGAGAATGGCTGCAGATAGAAAAAGCCTATGTACATGTTACTTGTCTGACAGCTTCAGGCTTATTTTCAACATGTTAAATAACTCAAAAATGACTCAGGCAGCTATTCACTGACACCAACCCCTGCACAGCTGAGTAAGTAATGTTAAGGCCCTGTAAATGGAAGGAAATCCTATTATGAATGCCAGAAGGGGCATCAGTCTTTTCTTCCAAGCCACTGCTCCCTGTGAATGAGCAGAACAGCACTAAGAACCAAACACAAAGCCTGACTTCCAGCAGTTACAGTAAAGCAATACATTCTTGCAAGGTGGGGACACCCAGGGAAAAGCTCTAAAAGACTCCAGAACCGCTGAAATATTGACACTTTCAGAGACAAATCTTAAACATGAAAATCTCCACAGTACTAAAAACTTAATGGAGGCTATACTGAATAAACAACACCTGGCTGTTCTGCTTCTTGCAATTTATGGCTTTTTAAATTTTCTTTTGCCACTTCACTTCATTCAAGTCCTAACAACCCCAACACCACCAGCCAGCCTGCAGTCAGGCAGGCAAGGAGCTGGGCTCCACAGCCTTGGTCTTGGGGAGGGAAGGGGGACATGGCAGGGGGAAAGGGAGAAAACAGATTCACAAAGAGAAACTATTTGTCACTACAAAATGTCCTGCCAGGGAACATTTGGGAAATACTGTTATTGAGGTGCACATAAGCGTAAGCAGATCCTTTCTGTCACTTCAGAGGAAAAAGGAGTGGGGAAGAAGGAGGTCTTACAGAAGGGAGTATCTGTGCAGAAATGGCAGTTAGGCTGGGCTAACCAGAAAACAGTAGCTCAACCTCAATGCCAAAGTCTCTCCCCATTCAGAGCAAGGAAATAAAATTCCATTCTCGTTTTATCTTGGCACAGATCTTTTGCTTCAACCTCTGAATTACACCAGTTTCTGTGATTAGGACTCAGGGCCATTATTTTTGGCCTTTAAAAAAACCAGACTGCACTAAGCTGAGAGTAACTATGTCTAGTATAAATACAAGTTGAGCAATGGCTAAGTTTTAATTCAGACACATTAATCAAAGAAAATAAAGCAGTGTAAAAGCATCTGGCAACACACAAATTAGTAAGACTAAATGTCTCACTCCTCACAGTAATTGTTTCTTGGGTTGATAAAGGAGGCTTTTCTCCTCTCAACTGTCCTGAAAGGTTTGCATTTTCCTCCCTTTTTTGAAACCCTCTAAGCTTACTGCTATAACGAACATTTCTCCTGGAGACTCCTGGATAGATTCAGCATGTTTTGGCTATGATTTGCATGTGACAACTACTAAATTTCACCACACGAGCACCACTGCAACACTTGCTGGACTGGAGCACAGTTCAGTGATGTATTAAAAATGAGAATGGTGCATCTTGTCTCCTCTATGGCTTCTGCAGTCCCAGGTGGGCAGCGATCAGCCCCGTAACACAGCACTTACCTGTAGGCTGCCAAACTAGCCTTTGTATTATTTTCCTCATTAACTGCCTATTTATCCCAGGAAAGAGCTGTATCTCTTTATGGATTCACTTGGAAAAGAAATGAAATAAATACCTTCAGATGATTATGTTTTACAATGACATCTATTTTTCTGTCCCAACCAGCCTGACAAGCTTTTCCCCCTTACAGAAATTATAAAATACTGACTGCTTGTTTCCTTAAAATAACTCTACCCTTGGCCCTTAATACACAAATCTTATTCTTCCAGTGCTCACACAGACTGAGATTGCTTTCATTTAGTTAAAATGAAGAGTATTTAATTTCAAGATCATCTGAATCATACTAAATAATTCATGTAGCTGAAACTAAATCACAGCCATGGCCTCAGTTATACATCAAATCTTGGTGTACCTTACACGACATAATATCAGAAAACATCATCTTTGAGCAAGGGATACTCAGACTCTCCAAAGACTTTCCAATTACCGCTAGGGGCCAGCAGTTCGCCTGCTGCTGCTACACCAAGGAGTACCTGGCCATCTGAAAGAAATTCTGCTCCCTCTTCCACCTGCTAAACCATATTAAAATAGACTAGAAATTCATACCCACATATCTTACATGTAAGGAATAGCTCCCTTTGGTTATAAGAAATACTTTATAGAGGGAGAGAGAATTAACTTAGGCCAATATAAATTTAAAGGAAAAACAAGAAAAAAGTAGAAGCACTACAATGGGGGAAGAATTATGGGGAATTTTTGAGGGGTGGTTATTTTCCCCCATTGAAAGCTATCAGCCCAATGAAAGGTGCTAATTGTTTTCACTATTTTAATGCTGTCTCTGAAATTAGTATCTGTGGCCTGAGACATATAATTTAACATTTGGCTGCCCTTCCCTCTAGCTGTAAAAGGCTAGCTAGGGAGCAAACACACAGTGGATTTGATATCTTATTCCAGCACATTCACTTGGAGACAATCCCTTGCTTTGGAAAACGGCAAGCAGTAATCATCTGAAAAAAAATCTCTGTTTAAACATCAAAAAAAGTAAAGATGTTCAAAATGTCTTCACCATATATTTCTTTACCTTTACTTGTTTTGAAGACATAAGAGTAAGCAACAGAAACTAAACAGCACCTATATTATAGAGCTATTACAACATGGTGTCAAAATCACAAGGGAAAAACTTCATCTTATCACAGACATTGCATTACTGTAGACAATTACCAGAATAGGCAGCTCTGGACAAAACCAGATTAGCATTCCTTTGGGTTCCTGTGGACTTAAATAGCACCCATCTCCTAGGAATTTTGTAATTTAAGAGCACTACAAGAAAACGACTGAAAGAGATTAAGAGATTAAGTTATTAATTAAAGCTTTTATCTGATATTGAAAGCCAACCAACCAACTTCTAGAGGAGATGGATGTGTATAAAGGACAAAGCTTTAGTTATAGTTGTCCTTAGTTACAGTTTTCCTAAGGAGCAGACAACCAGGAAAAGACGAGCCCACCAATTTTATCCCCTTACTTCCACCCTTTGCAAACCAGTGCTAAGACTGCAATGCAGATACTGCTCACATGGGAATACCTTCAACAATACAGTTCCTCCTTGAAAATTGGACCTCCTTTAAGCACTTTTGCACTATGCTGTGAAATAAAGTCTCACATGTATTTTTGCCTACATTAGGGAGGTTCCATAACAGTGATGGTTGATCCCAGCTAAGAAAACCTTGGCATGCTGCACTCTTCAAGAGCTGGGAAGCATTAGAGGTGGTAAAAGGTCTCTTCAAAGTCTGAGCAAGGAATCTCTAAGACTAAGCTTATATATTTTCCTCACCTCACAGTAAGCAAAACAGCACAGCATGTAGGGAAAACAGCAGTCACATGCTGCCCATCAGCCCCAGAAAGACACGGAACACCAGACCCTCAGGTTGATGTGACGAGCAGAGGTCCCCAGAACACAATGTAATTGCACCAGTTTATATCATCTGTGAGTCTAGCACAGGGTTTTTCTAACCATTAACAGCTGGTGTAATTCTGTTAGAACTCTCAGCACAGTTCAGCTGCAGATCAGTCTGGTTTCAAAGAAAACAAAGATGATAATTCTGATGAAAAAGTTGCCTGAAATACAATAAAATACTCATTAGGAAACTCAGGCTGCTTCTACCCTCAAGAGAATTTATTAACCCTTGTATTAGGTTCCTCAAATCCTTTCTGCTTGCTGTGTAAAACCAGCCCTGTTTTCCCTGCTGCCTCCATTCTGCATTGCCACAGTAGTGTGCTTGTAGCTTCTCCTCACAGTTTTAGAAGTCAGTGAATGGGTTTCAGGACAGCAGACACTCAAGCCCCTGAGTATGAAAATTCTTCAGAACAAAAAAGATAAGTCAATTCCATCTGTTCAGCGTCACTGAATCCTTCCCTTCTTTTTGCATGGATTTTCCATCGATATCAGGCTTGTACCCTCATCAAGAGGGATGATCAAGCCATTATATTTATCAAAACAAATTATGCAAGCTGATGATAAGAGTTTCTTGCATCAATATCACTTAAAGTGTGGGAGAAGGTAGAGAGGAAAAAGGATTCAAAATCAAGTGGTGTTATCAATGAAACTTCGCTCACGTCAGTAGAGAATCTGTGTACCAGAAGAAAAGAAACAGGGAGGGAATGGCTGTAATTCCTTAGCAGGAAGCCAAATTGAAGAATAACATATCCCTAACAGAGCTATTTAGAAAGTCCTTCAGTAAGTACGCCTGGGTCCAGTAATTGCAGCATTCTTACAGCAATAAATAGATTACTAAAAAGCAAGAGCAATCCTGGGGAAAATGTGATTACAGGAATGATAGGTCTCCTCTAACTATTTTGTGTTATTTAGCACATATTTTCCAAGTAGTAGAAGACCTGCATTTTCAAAGAGAAAAATAACTGCTTTACCAAACCCAGGGAGAAAACGGCATTTTGAGAGACTTGCCCATTAACATGGAGCACAGAGGTTTGCAGATATCCAGATAGGCTTGATTAACTACTGCTTTTTCTTGACTGGCAGATAGTTTGCTCAAGAGGCCCAACACTCACACTGAGCCTAGAGTTTTAATGTGCACTGGAGACTTAAAACTCCCAAAACTTGAGACTGACGTGTCTGTCAATGTACAAGAGCAGGTACACAGTTATAGATGTAATAATACATAATGGAACTCACAGTTCCAAGCACAGTCTTAAAACAACAAAAAATATGTTTGTATTCAGAAATAAAACTAAAATCAGTGTTGGTAAGTCAGTTAGACACTATAATAATTTTGTTATTGATTTGTAGGTTTAGTATGCTATGTTGAGACAGTCCTCTTTTTTAAAATAGCATACTCAGCTTTAGGAATGTGCCCTCTGAAAATCTCAAAACATTTGTTTCACATTATGGTCACTGCTCTGAAGTCTGCAGTTACAGGCAGATCCTCTCAGATCCCAAAAAACATGTTTCTCCTTTTCTGCTGGAGAAAGTCCACCAGCTCACAACAGTGGGGGAGACAAAAGAGATCTGAAGTGATCTGAATCCTTTCCTGTGACACTTGCAAACTGACAGGTGTGGTTGGATATAGCTGCTAGAAAATAAAGTATGCTGAGCAATTACAAACTTGCTGTTTGTCTCGGGGAAAGAGAATTGTGCAATCAGGTAATCTGAGTTTTACTGATTGAGCCAGCAATGTTGCCTCTTCAGAAACCTGATGAAAATGCCAACGCAAAGGCCACCAGTAGGTGCTCTACGGTTTATGGGGAGAGCTGAAAGGGGTCACCAGATGTTCCGTCCAGAACATACTTTTGTCTGTAGGCATGGTGCAGATTCTCACAGCTTGTCTGCTTTAAAAAGACTTCATAAAAAAAAGTCCTATAAAATTCTGCCTTCGATATCCTGTGTGCACAGCCAAACACCCAGCAGCTCACACACTAACAGTGAGGATATATGCCAGGAAACTACACATCGAGAACTCTCAGTTAATTGGCTTGCAAGTAGCACTCTGCAAGCAATTCCTAATGCTGTCAAACACTGTGTGACCCACCTCAATGGTGCCTACCTTTCTCTGCATCTTTTTCCATGTAAAATTGCATTCCAGCTCCTCACATGCAATTTTGCCATGAGTTACACAAATTTGTCTAACTGCACCTGAAGTGAAAGGTATAAACCAGTTTACTTACATAGAAATATTGTACACAAAATTAGATTGAAAAGGTGAAAAAAAAATCAACGAACAGCAAATAATGCAATGTATAGATAAAGAAAAAAAATCTGCAGAAGATTGGGTGGCTCTGGAGGAGGATGAATACTCCATGTGCACACTATATCTTTCTCTTTTAACAGTGAACTTGCAACAAAGGGAGCTGGCAAACCTTTTGCCTAAAGGGAAACCATAATTAATAGTATCTGCCACAGGAATTGATAAGCATTCACTGAATTGCAAACCACAACTTCAGACACCCTTATCTCCCACACAATAGATCACCAGTGCCTCTCAGGTTCAGCTGGTCTCCAGCGAGCTGCTAGACCTCAAAACATGAGGGTTGTTGAGTAAGAAGCCAGCCAAGCGACAAAAGAACCAATATCAACATACATAATGCAACCAAACCAAGTGAACCTGGGTCATCTTGCTTACAACAGCATGGCTTTCCATCCCTGGAGAAATCGGGATGCTCTCAGCCTAACAAGGCACTGATTCTTGTCTCACTCAGGCTCCAGAGGCACTGAAGCAATCCTTTTGTCCCAACAGAGAACGAGGTGGGAGGAAATGCTACAATCTTGAAAGGTCTAGTTCAGATACTTACAAAAGGGAAAGGATGTCAAGGAAATTATAAATAAATGTTAAAAATGGGTATTCTGGCCAACTGGAGGATTGAACCAACACATTTTTGTACAGTGAGCTGTGTGAAACTGGTGACTTCAAGACTCGGAGAATCTATTTTAAGGATTCATACTGCAGGTTGCGCAGCATTTCCTTTCTTGTGGTATCTTTGACTCTGCAATATAAATCCAGATTATATACATAAATGGGCTCATCTTATAAGAAAAGGAGTCTTATGTAGTTTTGAATTTAAATTAAACAACTTAAAAAAAAAACCACATTAAATAAATCATACTCTCTGACTGGAAGAGCAATGAAACTGAATTCTGAATGTATGGGGCACTCAGTGACTCCAGAAACCCAGCAGACCTCAGGAGTTCTCCACACCAGACCCCTGCCCAAGCTGACCAGCCTGGGAGCTGAATTATGAGTTTAGTACAACAGGTAATTTGGGTTGAAAATACTTGTGAAAAATTTTGGGGTGGGAAGGAAGACGAGGCTCACAGACACCCTGTGGGGAAGCCACAGTCAAGGCTGACCCCC
>WAAG01046125.1:12192-23371 GCA_013390105.1 Tichodroma muraria
CCCCCACCCGCAGCCTCATCATCATCATGTGCCTGGCATTCTCTGCCTCACTGGCCACAGAAGTCCCCTTTGCTCCCATCCCACAGGGAGCAGCTGCCTTGCCTTGCACCCTCTGACATCAAATACTGAAGCTGGAATAAATTGAAAAGACTTCTTTAAGCCAAGGCTGTCAATCTGTGTGGTGAAAATAGAAACTAAGCAGCACTCTAGAATTTTGGAATTAATAGGAAGGTTAAGAAAATGACAGTATAACTATGATAAGTAATCAAGTAGCTTCCCCAAACCCATATGCAAACACAGTATTTTTTTAAAAGGTATTGTACAAAAGGTACTAGATCGTATAAAGTATTCTAAATAATGGAAATAACTTCAAACTACTTGAGTTTATCTCATCAGCATCAGACAATGCATGCTGTGACATAGAACCACATCTCTACTTACTGATCCAAATTAGCAATTTATCTATAAGTAATGAAATAAACCTTTAGTTTGCAGGTTGGGTTGGTTACATTACCATATCAGTAAAAAGCAGGTAGATATGTTCAAGGTATTCTGGGGCAAGGTATCTAGTCTACTTATAAATGGCATTTATGAATCACATAACCAAAAAAAAAGAAAAAAAAGAAAACAAAACCTGAAAAGTACAGTTCTTTTTTAGAAACATTTCAATTATTGAACAAATATCATGTTCACATAAAAACAGTTGCCCTTCTATAACAGGCAGTTTTAATGAGTCTATTTCCATAAAAATGCTTGATTTTCAGCTTCAAACCACTCCAGTGGCCTCCTTCAACTCCCTTTCTAGGCATCTGATTAAAAACAAGTATCGTGAAAAATATTCACAATTTTATTAATTTGAGTCTTATTCCAGGACTGTTCTCTGGTATCACTCATAGCTGTCTCCCATGAAATGCTCTAGGGCATCCATTGCTGATAAACACACACGTGCACACACCTCACACCCCACACTCAATTTCAAAGAGCATGGATTGGCTTATGGTCTAATATCACTTACTAATATCACTAATAAAACTTACAAAATCTCCTACTTTCTATTGCAATGAGAGTAAACTGAGTCACCTTCATAAGAGAGATTATTATTTGCCACTTCCACAAGAGATGGAGGTTTCATTTCTCTAACTCCCTGACTTTCAAATTAGCCAGTCATAGCTCCACAAAGGTAAACACACACAGTTCTACACTCTCACCAAAAACTGCTGCATCCCTACAGAGCAGGAGCTCCCAGAGCAGAGCAGCCAGCTTCCTCCACAGTGTCCTGGGTGACAAGCCTCTCCTGCAGGAAGGCTGCCTCATCAGACTCTATTTCAAAGACAAACAGATAAAACATCTCGTTTTCACTTGTTTCACTTAAATCCCTTGGCTGTCTTTCCCCTTCAATCATTTGGGGGTTATAACTTTGTAAGAAGAGCTCCTTGAAGGCTAGCTTGATGCACTCCCTTTTTAGGAGGGAGGGAAAGGAGGGAGAAGATCCATCTCTAGAGCTCTGTGCTGGCCTAAAATCATATTTAAACTTACTCACTGGGAAATAAGGCTCTGGAACAGGTCCCCAGCACATAGGTATCCCTCCAATACAAAGCAGCTGCCGTGCCACCTCTGTGTGGCCTAAACCTGGACATCTTCCCTGTTTTGGTGGTGCTTCCCATAACAGTAGCTTAAATCCAACTCTCGCTATTGGCAGAATTTCAAACCCCTTCACACTACATTTGCCTGAGTTTAAACAGCACTGAGCCATGCAGTGAAGATATAGCCCAAATTTCAAGCTCTTCCAGAAGAGCATCCAATAAATAGCTGACCAGGAACATAGCAACAATATGATACTCCTTTAATTCCTCAAGAAAAAAACAAGACAGTGCTTTTTCTCAATCATTGCTATGGTTATTACATATAATACTGTGTTTCAAGACTTAACATTGCTCTGATTCACAAGCAATAAAGGAGGGAACAGAATGGCAGCAGCTCTGCCAGGTCTGCTCTTGGTCTGGTTTGGTTTCTTTTTGGAAGTGTGCAATTGCTGTCAGGGCAATGAACTGACCATTTCTGCAGAAGGTGTTGCAGGAAAAACGTTCAGGAAAAACCACAGTGGTTTTAGTCCTTTTATCTCAGCAGAGGTCACCCTGAAAGCTGCATTGAAGAAACAAAACAAAAGCACATCTGATGTAATGTGCCCGACTACTGAGAAAGAAAAGCCACACAAACTTGAAACAAAGCCTCCAGCAAAAGATTTCTGTGTGCCCTGTGACACACACAGCCATCAGCAATTTATAACTTTATAAAAAGAGTTAAGAGAAAGCTTCAGATAAATTACATTCTGCTGTAAAACAGAGACTATATTTGCTTGCGAAAAAAAGAAGCTACCCTTCTCACTTATAAGTTAAGATATGGAGAGGTTCCTGTCCCACTCCTCTGCTAAAAACTAATTTTTGCACATTCCATCTTATATCCCAGTTCCCAAATGCAATCGTGCAAATGCTTAACCTTAAGCACTGCACTGAAGTCAATAGCATCATCCACTTGCTTAGTGCTAAACATGAACAGTTTAAATTCCAGCTGCAGCAGAACACAGAAACCTATCTGAAACCTGGGGTTTGATTCTTCAGATTTGACGAAACTGTGACCAATGCTCTGCAGGGCAGGGGCAGCCCTGTTGAGGCTGTTCTAATGTTCATCTTGGAGATACAAAATGACACAGCACCAGAACAGGGTAAAAAGCCCAGGATTTGTAGCTTCTCTTTGTTTCAGACTGAGGCTTTAATTTCTCACACCCATATGCTAATGGACTAGTTTGTTAAGCTGTTTCAGTCCTGATCAAGATATTTGAGTGTGAATCTTACTTTAGATCATTGCTGAAGCTGCTTGAATTAAGCTTGACAAGTAGCACGAAAAACACAGAGTAACAAATATGTATTACAGGTCCCTTAAGCCCTTACTGATTTTACAGGACACTGAAAGTGTGAAACCCTAATTAAAAAGACACGCATGGATTCTATATAAGGTGTATGTTTAACAACTAAACTCTCTTAAAAAAATTTATTAGCTGAATTTTTAAATTTGCATGACAACACATACTGCAGTCTCTGTGTACAAGCTGTATGTACTAAGCTACCTGACACCAAAATAGGACTTTCTGAGGCAACGAATAGCAGTCATTTCTAGTGAAGAAGATGGGAAGAAATGCTGCCATTGGATCATTTCCCAGGAGCTCCTAGAGCCTCACTCTTCTAGTTCCATGGCTTTCTAACACAAGCCTAGAATAAGGATATGTCTTTTCTAAATAATAAAGCTTGGTCTGAGGAGGCGATGGGCAAGGAGTGTTAAGTAGGACCTTTTTACTGGCAGTGGTTATAAGGCAGAACATTACTCAATGCAATGATATATCACAGCAACAGTGTGTGAGAAGGCTTGAAATATACAAATATAAAGCAACTTAAGCTATTGATGAGTTAACATTCCTAAGCAAGCAAAGATTTTGAAAATTTAATTTAGAGCCTTTTCAAAAATATTGTTTTCCAATAGGCAAGCCAAAACTTTCAACTTAGCACTGCATTTTAGTACAAATTCTTGTTAAAAGCTAAGCGAATACCAGCAATTCTTATTCCTTTCTTTTAACGAAGAATCAAATCTCTGCTGTGGGAACAACATGAACAAGGAACATATTTAAATTCCTATTTAAAAAAAAATAGTGCAGAGAATTTTACTTTCACAGAAAAATGTGGACAAATGGGCTATACCTTGCAAAGATTTATGGAGAAACTAGAGACTGTTGTCACACCAGACCTAAACCAATTTTACCACACTTAAGAGGCTCAGGAATGCTTTTGTTTGAGCACAGAACTTTTCTAAATATAATGCAGCTCTGCTAACAGCCACCACCCTCAAGTGGAAGCCCTTGGAGAGGTATTACCCTGAAAGCCATTTATCTTTTACTTCAATTTGCAAGCAAACACCAACACAGAGAGCCATTAGAGAACAAGTGCTCTCTGGATGCTGAAAATCAATGGAGGAAAATTAAAAATCAACAAAGCTCTCACATAGAGCCTCTTAAATGAAATAGCCTGTGATCCAGTCAATCCTAGTTAAGAGGAGAGTAAAATAAAATCTTAATCAAGGATGAGCTTTAGTGACACTTCTTATCATATTTATATTGTATATCATGTGCCTCCAACTATAATCTGTGTCATAAGAATATAATCTGGTAATAAAGAAACTCATAGTGCATAGAACATTTAAGAAACCATTTTCAACACTCCAGTCCTAATGCCAGACTAAAGGTTGATGCTTCAAGAAGGTTGATGACAAATGAAGTGGCACAAGAAACATAGCAGAAGTTTTGTACAATATTTTGATAAATGTCCCTTCACTTACATCCTCAAGAGTAAACTCAACTAATTTACACTTTATCAAACTTTGGTTAGATCCTGAGGCAGCACTGGGAGCAACACACTGCCTATGATGCTCTTCCATGTTCCTCACAGCCATGGAGAAACCAAAAAAATAAAGAAGTAAAAATATTCAAAAGATTTGTTCATGCTGATTTACCTACTAATCACTGTCACCTATGAACCAGGTCAAACCACTGCTCCTGGGAACGTGATCAGCTATTAATATAAAGATGGCAAAAGAATTCAATGCACGTAAATTAACCCTCTCTGTTACTTTGCAATAAATATGCAACAGCATGAGGTTTGCCAACAAAACAGAAGATCATTCAGCAAGGCAATTATTAGCCATCCTAATGTGACAATTTCCTTAGGATGTAATAGGTACAGCACAACAAAGTAGTTTTGTCCTACATGTACTGAAATAATCTTTACTGGTTGAATTCACTTTCTCTATTATTTCTGAGGAAGGAGAAGGTCAGTGTTTCTGCTTTTGCTGATAATTCCTCAACATTGCAAGCAGAGAGAAGATGAACGGATTTACTTAGATCCTTTCTAATTTCCTTTATAAACATGATTTCTGTGCAAAAAGAGGAATTCGGAGATAAAAAAATAAACAGAAATGAAAGACCTTACACTCAAGGCATCTCTTCCCATTTGCTTACAGCCTGTTCAGCAAATATAATAAGTAATTAGAAATTAATGCAAAGGATAGGGTAGGAAACTAAGCACAACAGTTTTGACTGAGAACAAGCAAAATGTAAAGATCAGATCTCCAAGTTATCTACCCTTTTGCTGCAATTGCTCCTAGGTGGATGTGCAAGAGTACTGCATGGCGCTGTGGTAAGAACTGCTTGGTTTGCAGCTGTACTAGGTGGACAAGGAGAAGCTTGAAATGAAACTCTGAATTACTCCAGAAGACCAGAACAGTTTGAGCCTTTGATATGGTCATGGATTTCTCTGTTAATTTATGTGTCATGGTCCCAGCTGAGGCTCTTTGAGTGCATCATCCATAGTTAGATGTTGTGGAACCACCCTTTGCTTCCAACTTCAGCCAGACAGACCTGGGCAGAACATGGTTTCTCTTTCCCTGTTCTTTCAGAGAAGAATCAGTGCTTCAGGCTCTTCTGTGAAACTCCTTTTACTTGGCATAATGAAATTACAGATCCAACCAAATCACATAACTCCTCCACAGAGTTGACTGTTACCCCTTTTGCTGGGGCTGTTTTCATCAACAGCAAATGAAGTCCCGCCTCTCTGCATAGGACTGGTGATGAAATTGCCTGACCTTCTAGAAACATACGGTTTTGAGAATATTTTTATACACCTATCATCTTAATCTTGTACAAGGACTATTTTTCAAAGGCTTTGCAAGCTGTTGGGAGCAAAAAAGACTTCAATGATTACCATCTTTTCCTTGTTTACTAGTGTGAGGATGCTAAAAATGTGGGCATCACTGATGTCTTCTATCAGAAAATACAAACTCTAGAGTGCCCAAATGGCCGCCTATCTTATAATCACGAAGACAGATGGAATGGCATAGCAAAACACAAACATAACAAAGGTAGGACTACATAAATCTGCAGAATTGACATTTCAAGATAATTGTTTGGCAGACAAAGTGTTTTCAAAAATGATAAAAATGAAAATTCACAATTTATTCTTCCAGAATAAAGACAGTTTCCACAGATGACTAACTCAGGAAGTCTTAGATGACAGATTCAATAATTTTAATAGATAGGGGAATAGAAGCTAAAATGCAAACTGTTCTTTAACTTTTTGTTTTCACTTCTGAGGTTTAAATTTCAAGATAGTTGGGTGACAGAAAAAATGGCTCAAGACATCTTCCTTTATTGTAAAGCTCAAGAAAATTTGTTAGAAATCACAGTAGATTTTCTCTGATTATAAAAGGCAAAGGTAAAATGGAAGTTGCCAAAACCTTGACTACGTTGCTTGGTCTTCCCTGACAAGGCTCATTGATTGCAACTAGACTCATCAGATGTTGTTTTAACACCTCTTGAGATGCACAAAGTTGATGCCTATGCTCCCCTGAAGACAAGAACATATTTTTCAAGGCTCTAGGCTGCCAGCCACACTGCAGTGAAACATATGCTGTCCTGTTACTTCAGATAACAAACAGCTTCTCTTTTGTTCAGCGAATCAGCCACTGAAATAAATTATTTTGTCTCCTGAGACCTTTGAAATGAGTGAGGTCTCTGCAAACAGGCATCAGCTGCATTGTGTTTACTGGGTAGTATAATTCCAAGACAGGGCTAGATTATTCCAGCCAAGGTATGATAATCCAGCTGCTTCCATAAGCAGCAGCTGAGGTAATCAGCTGAGACTCTGCTATTCCAAACAGCAATCCTTATGAAAGACTACAAATGCTGCATACCCACCATTACATGTGATGAACAAACATTGACAATAGACTGTATTCTGAAATGGTCAGTAAGTAACCTCACTCCCATGAGAGAACTCCATTTAGGAAGAGATTTTTAGATTGAGAAAGTATATTCAAGATTACAAAGAGGTCTGGTGACATTGTTTTAGAAACTTTGAGTACTGACATCAGTCACCAGCTCAACCCCTTGTGGCACTACTGCTCGTACTCTCATTCCCTAGGCATGAAGAGCATTTCATCCAGATAATGGGTTCTTCACACAGAACTAGTCTCACAGCAACCATAATCACACATTTAATTTGGAAGCCACCCATCGCCATGGAGCACTCAAGCCCCTCATCCAGATCATTAACATCTTTATCAGTGATCTGGATGGGGAATCACAGTATCACGGAATGCCAGGTTGGCCAGGACCTCTAGAATCATCTGATCCAATTAGTCTCGGCAGAAGAGTGCACTTTCAGTAAATGCAGCGATAACATCAAGTTGGGCAGGAATGTTAATCTGCTGGAGGGCAGGAAGGTTCTGCAGAGGGATCTGGACAGTCTGGATTGATGGCCCAAGGTTAACTCTATGAGGTTTAACAAGGCAAAAGTGCCAGGTCCTGCCCTCATGTCCCCCTCATGGGAGTCATGTCCCTGGCATTTAGGGACATGGGTTAGTGGTGGCACTGCAGCATTAGGCTTATGGTTGTTCTTGATAATCTTAAAGGTCTTTTCCAATATAAATAATTCTGTGATTTTATGGTAACCCAGTGTGAACTGGGAATTCACACCCTGGAGCTTTAGGAAGCGAAGGAGTTTACATAGAGGTTTGGACAAAATAATGCCAGGACATTTCTCTGTCCGAAGGAAAGAGATAAGACACTCCAAAAGCAGAGCACCATTTTGAGGTGATTCTTGACCAAAAGTGCATCTGATGGGCAATTTTTCATCTGGGACACAACTCCCTCAACTTTCAGTGCTGCAGTCGATAGCAGCGCCCATGCAAGGCTGCCCAGCCATACAGGCAGAGCTGAATGCTGCTGCTGCTCCTGGGGTGAGGGTGCCAGGAAAAGCCCCCTCCAGGTCCATCTGCAACTGGAAGGGTGGGAGGACAAAAAGAGAATTTGAACAGAAATAAGCGGGAATGGAAAAATAGAGGAAGAGACACTAGGGAAACTTTATTTTTTTGGAGCTTTCACGAAAGCAAAGTGGGGAGAGACATGCCATTTCCATCAGCCTACTGCTCCCAGAAGCTGAATAGAGTCACAAGGAATAAAAAGCAAACCAGGTCACAGTGATGTCTAACTTCCCCAGGTTACTATTCCAGTTCTTGCTATCTGAAAAATCAATACTCAAAACACATGAAAGGCCAGATTGCAGCACTGTGCACTGCTAAACACCCCTAGATGAAAGGTCATCAAACTGGGGTACCTCTGATTACCATATAATAAACTACAACAGAGCTGGGCAAGCCTAAATTGAAGGTTTATTCCTGATGTTTATGATTCCTTAAGATGAAAATAATCTGGAAACTTCAAGGGGGAAGTACAATAGCATCTTAGTGTGCAGCAACCACATACTTACTGGATTAAAAAGTAAACTGAAAATTTACTGTGCATTCTTACATTATTTCTAATTTTCCTAAGATCTACGAAAAATGCTTACAGAACAGACCTTTTTTTGAGATTTCTGATAAAAGCCACAGTAGATGACACTGCCAGTTTACAGCTATAATGTTCTCAGGGGTAATTTTGTTAGCTGAAGCTGCAGGAAGGCAGAAAGGGAGAGTCTGGCATTCTGTCACTGCATCATTTGCTGATTTTTAAATACACTTGTTCGCTGTCTTTGTTTATTGTCTATTTTATATTTGTTTATTGTCTCTTTTTTTCATGGGTGATATTTAGCTTACATTTCTGAACATGGCTTAAATGCTGTAGCAGGTGACAGAGTAGTGTTAAGGAACAGCAAAGTTCCTTAACACTAAAGCAAACACTTAACAGCAAAGCCTCAAACACTGACAAGCTGCAGTAGAGTTTCTTTAGTCAGAGAGCAGACAAGAGAGATGGTAAAAACACCACAAACAAAACACAGTGTGCTATCAAAATGTTCAAAAGAGATAAGTAACTGGCAATTACCTAAATCATGGACCACTGAACACAGGATAGAAAACCACAGCAGTGTCACCTGTAGACTGCGAGCCTAATGAATTTGCCTCTTAAGATCTTAGTTTAAAAAAGGGGGAGGGAAGAGGATAACGCCCTTACTAATGAATCAAAAAATTTGAAAAATACATAAGTAAAACAGTATCCCTTATAGCTTGGAGGAAAACTCAGAGTTATAAATATTATGTTAGTCAAAAATTTACCAGCTATCAGAGTAAAATATGTGTAAGGTTCTGGCACTTACCAGGCTATTAAAATGTCAGAGCACTTTCAGAAAAAAATAAATTTTGGCAAGAAAATGCTGAAGTGGCAAAGGCAATGTTTACAATGCATGCTTTAATTCTGAGTAGCCTCCCAAGCCAAATGCTAATTTTAATTAGGAGAATTTATTATTTTTAAAAGTTAAACTTTGACATAATTTTAAAGCACTACATTTAAAAGGGTGACAACTTAAACAGAATATTCCAGTTTATCTCATTGGTTTTACTTATCTTAGCTCCATCAACACTTTTCCAAGCATTTTATTTTAATTTGGGAGTCAAGTTATATATTTTTTTTCAGAACTTTTCAGAGTATTGGTAAAAATTTCCAATCTTATCCTAATACAGCCATGTGTTAATGGTACTTTACACAGTAAATGGGTTGTAGAAGAAAAGTGTTAATAAAAATTGATCCTGTCAATTGTGCAGAAACATAGGGGCAATGTTTTCCAACAGAGTATCTAGAATTAAGATACTTAATTCTAGATACTTAGGTGTGAATTGAAATCTCTTCTTCATTTCTGAGTATAACTTTTTTAAGATGTAGTTCAAATTGCTTCAAACACTTTAGAAAAGCTTTAAAACTTTCATTATCTTTACAGAATAGCTTTCTACAAAGTTAAGAAATTTGTGTCAGAGATCACATCTTTAGTCTTAGAGATATTTTATCTCAGATAACAGAAGAATATTTTATCAAATTATGTGTATTCACCTCTTTAATCTTAAAAAAAACCCACAAAGTGTAAAAATAAACTTGATCCCTCTTAAAGCCAATTATGATCTTACCATTGAAAATACTTTTAAATTTCAGTCTTTGATTGTGGAAATAATAACCTTTCTAATTTTTTTTTGTCATCAAAATATACTTTCATATATTTGTCTACTGATATTTATGATATTGATAGACCCTCCACAAGCCCAAACTCCCTGTAAACTGGTAATAATGCATATTATTTAATTAATCTAATATTTTTTGTGATGGAAAAGACTAGTTTTCAAGACTAGTCTTCAAGATGAAAGACTGGATTAGATGCATGGCATATTATTAAATTTCTCTAATTTCTTTACACGCAAATAATTTACATTTTTCTGTTTCCACATCTCTAAAAGGGAAACCTTATAACCCCCCCAGAATTCCCAAAGTTATTAACAGGAGACAGCAAGTCATCCACATGCACATAAAATTCTGAGGTCTTACGGCAGAGTACAGCGCACACAAGTGGTTTTAATATGGTCTTGAAATATACCAAGCAATACATTAGTACCTCCTGAATGGAATTTTAGTCCAGAACGGACACTTTTATAGATTTTGTCAGCCTAAGTCAAGTGAAAAGTTACAGCTGGACCTCGCAATAATATACAGCATGTGAGAGTTTCTGAGGAGCCTTCGCTTGCAATCCCAAAGCCCAGCACAAACCCTGCATCCCTGAGACTTACATAGCAAATATGTAAAAAGAATAAAACAGACCCAGACCAGACCCAGACCTCCTTCTCCTGTGCTACAGCAATTTGCAGAGCAGAGAAGTATTTCTGAAATCCTCAGTAGCAGCAGGTAAGAGAATCATTGCCTTTGCTGGACCCCACAGAATGAACAAAGTGTGAGACACTATTCCTCTCATGGACAGACTGGAACCTTTAGCCAAACCCCTAAGTTATGCCTGTCAGCTCTGCATTCCAAACAAACTGTAAAAGCATTTAAACACAGAATGATGCAATCTGTAAAAAAAACCGTTCTTGGGTATGGCTAAATGAAAAAAAAGTCATATATTAGCACTAAAAAACTACTATAATGCATTTACTATCTTAAATTGATATGAGATGTTTGATTATTCATGGATCCGAGGCCAGTTCCTGTAGTCATAGATACACAGAAAGCACAGGTTTTATGCAACTTGCAGCTCTCCGTTTTTGGCACCAAGTTTAACAAGATGAACGCCCGCAATCCCCCAGTGCTACCTGACACACCTCCATC
>WAAG01046127.1:222-10793 GCA_013390105.1 Tichodroma muraria
TTCAGTAATTTCTTTGGAATTAGAATAATGAGAAAGAAAGATATTTGTAGTTATCTCAGCATTTGCAACCATTTAATTTGGAAACCAGGCAATAGATAACTTCGGTTAAGAATCTGCATTTTATGTGACATTATTTATTTTATGTGACTTTATTAAAGGCAAAATATAATGATGGGTTTATTTTTAAAGATTAATTATAGGATTCTAGCTGGAAGGTCTGCTGCTTGACCCTTGTGGATGCAACGGGATAGTGGCAGTTTTCTATTCATTTTGTCTGGTGGCAAATAACTACACAAGGTGAAGTTAGCCCTATGTCTCTTCATCTTGTTTTAATTGAGACTGCTGTCTTGTAACAGACCTGCTTAAGATATATGAAAAAACCAACCTGAAGAGGAAAGGAGCTCTGTGAATCAGAGTGTACAGTGATGACTTTATTTATAGCTTAGTTCATTTATGATTGTAAGTAAACCTGACTTTCACACACTGCAAAGTGTGAAGTACCCAAATTAATCACAGACTTAAGTGCCTGGGGCAAGGAGATTTTAGGAGGATCGAAGGTATGAAATGAGAAACAGAAAAGAATGGGGAACAGAACCTTTATGGATTACCAGGCTCAAGGGTCGCTTAGCCCTCCGAAACTAGGCTCAAAGGCAGAGCTGCTATTGATTTTTTTCCTTAACTGAAATCCCATTTTCACTGAAAAAAATTAAAGCATAGACACACTAAACAGATTAAAAACTTCTAGATCCCACTTTTATGTGGCCTCTGAATTTGTCTGGCTACTTGTAAAACGCTGGTGCTGTTGTCTTTCCACTATGAGATGGATGTGAGACACATGGATGGCGTGATGTGCCAGTTTGTGGATCCTGTCCCACTGTGTGGATCCCACAAGTTCAGCAGAGCTCTAAGCAGCAGGTATCAGACTTGGACTATGCCTGTGGAATGCTCTTCAGGTTTTAGATTAGAGGGGCCAATGGCCCAGTCAGGCTCTATAAAAATTATGCAGGTTTTGGACAGGGCATACAAGGGGACAGAGGGAGACACCATGATCATGAGCATGCTTCCTGCAAAGCAGCTGAACCATGAAGACTCCTTCAGGACCTGCTATAAGCTCTGTTGCTCCTAGTGGAGTTGTGAAGAACATGATGTCTGATAGATATCACAATGAGTAGTATGTCCCAGAAAATCCATACGGCCCCAGGATAATCTATTTTAGGGAATCAAAATTTTTATATGGTACTGATAAAAGCCTCAGTATTATATTAGGACCTACTGCATCCCACTTGAGGACCTTATCTTTTATCTCAGGGGAGAAAAGCTAAGGAAAGACTAGCATCATTAGTGTGCTGTCATGTACAGTGAAAGTCTGAACACCACGGAGAATGCCTATGGCACTGGGTATCCCAGTGTTTTCTTCACAGCAGGCACTTAGCAGCTAAAAGTGAACGAAGCTGGACTGAAGTATTTGACTTACAAAGTGATGCACTTTGCACCAAAATGTTCTGGTTTCTTCTGTCCCACTCATTTTACTAGGGAATGTTTGTTATTGGCTATTGGGGATTTAATTTGCTAGGTAAGTTGATGCTGAGGTGTACTAGAAACTGGCCAAACAGATAAACTCAAAAGGTTGTTGTGATCACTTGCAAAAGGTCCAACTAGAGACCAGTAACCAGTGGTGTGCCCCAAGGCTGGATAATGGGACTGGTACTGTTTTTATCTTTATTAGTCATGCAGATGATGGGACAGGAGACACCCTTAGCACATTTACAGACAATATAAAATGAAAAGAGTGGTTGATATACCAGAGAAGGGCTGTCCACCCCTCTTTCAGAATTTTCTGTACTCAAATTCCTTATGGATTACAGATGTTGAAGGGCATTCTGTGCCTTCACCAACCAAGCTGAGAAGTTTTCCTAGTTACTCCTATTAGATTTTCATTGCTCTGCATTGGGAAGGGATGAAGAGTTGCTGTTCATGACTCTCACTTCAGGGAGGAGGAGATTTTTAGAAATAGATAGGTTTTTTTTGTTTTAGAGAGTGCTTTGGATAGGATGAGCAAACCTTGTCAATAGTTGTAATTCTAGAGATAGATGACAAAAATGAGCAGAACTCTGTCAGAGAAATATTTCTGCATGTAGCATTTATTTGAGCTGTAGAATTTTTTCCCCTTGGGTGACCATGAATGGATGCTCTAAGTTTTTAGAGGTTCAACGAGGCATTGAACGAATTAATGAAAGAAAAATCCACTCATGTTGAAAGTTGCCCCCTTTGGATTAGAAAGTGTATGCATCAGAAGTTGGTGCATGCCGGGATAAACTCCTTGAACCTTGCACATGAACCCTGCGCATTTGTGGCCTCCTGTCACTGAGCTCTGTGGATCCTTTGATCTGCCCGCACCTCCCTCCATGTGCTGCTTGTGAAGTGGACTGGTCCCACTCACATCCTGAGTCCTGGCGGCTGCTCACAACTGCACAGTGTGGCAGAAGGGGCTGCTGCTTGGTCTTGGGCACTGATGCAGCACCCCAGACCTCAGGGTATGGGGGAGCAGCTGTGAGCACACCAGAGATTTCTCCGTGCAGATGCTGGGCACTCTTGGATTTGGTTGGAATGGGAGTGAACTGTGTAAACTGTGCCATGTGTAAGCATCTGGTCTTATTAGGCCTATAAGATGCAAGATTTTCAGATCATGATAAAATTGTTGAAAACGCTTTAGTTCCAATGTCTTCTAAAAAATGTCTGCTTTTAATAGAGGCCATGCGCTTAAATATGGAAGGATAGTTTCAGGCACCACCATTGAAAACATTGGTGGCTATCGCTTCAGTTTTTCACACAATAAACAGAAGAAGAATTGCAAACAGAAAACATGTTTTGTGTAAATACCGAAAACATCTTAGTAGAGCCAGCACAACATAGGTAAAAATAACTTTCTGGTATTTTTCCAGATTTGCATTCACATCTTGAATCAATCTGTACACACTGGAAACAGAGTAAAATTAGAAAATTAGAAGTGTAAAGCACGATTTCAGGGGTTTAGTTCAGACGAGAATGTACAGATACAATTCTTTCAAAGCACAATGAACTCTTTTACTGTCAGTGTGGTATTTGACTATATGCAAACATAGACTGCTGCAATGACAATTTTATACCCTGTTGTACAACTCCAATCAGCCCTAGTGTTTCAGAACAAGACAATTTGTCTTGCTGTAAATACAAAAAGAATTATACAAATGTATCTTTTTGCTTTATTATCCCGGAAACCTCATAGATCATATGAAATGTTTGGTGTGTGGCAGTCGAAGGAGAAAAACAGAAAAAGAGATGGCATTTAATTTGGCTTCTTGCTATGTTTACCTCTACCTGATGTGGGATTAAGTTGTCATTTATGCAGCTTTAACTACATTTTTATTCCTTTTTAAGTTTGTGAAATGTAGGTTGGATGAATTGCACTATATTTTCTGAGTTTTCTCAGAAGTCATTTAAAAGAATGCAGTAACTACTTGGGAGAGGAGATGTGAGAAGAATATTAGACATCTCAGGAAACTAAAACTCCCCTTGCTGAATGTGACGCAGTCACTGTTACAAAAAACATGTTTCAAAATCATTCTTACTTCTGAATGTGTATGTTTTGTCTAGTTTTCCTATTGACAAACCACAAATTTTGGTCAAGCTGATGCAGTCTGCACAGAAAGAGTTATGCCAGTGGCTAACTCAGCAGCTCACAGAGCAAGTGCTAATTCATAGTGAACATGCCTTAGCACAAGAAACCTTGTATCCCATAACCAACACAGGAATCTCTTGTGTTGTGGATAAGGTGTGTTAAAAGCTTTACTCCCTTGACAGCAGCTGGCTGTTGTCTGCATATGAACTGCAGTACTGGAATTTAAGTGGATTTCCAGCTATATTTTATGTAACATGAATAAATGAAGAACTGGAAAGTGTTATTTTGTGTTGTTTTATAGTGCTGCCACCGGTTGCAGTAATCACTTGCAGTAAACAAAAGACAGAGTTGTACAACATTAAGATACTGATTTCAATCAACAACATGTAAAGAAAAGAAAAAATCATCAAATTAAAGATCTGCAAATGAACCCTGCCCTGCTTGCAAGTTGTCCTGGTTTGGCATTGATGTTTTTTTGGGGGTTTTTTTGGTGGAAATACATCCCTACAAGGGCCTTATTAGCTTCCTGTGGACCTGATGGAGAACCAGTAAGTGGCCAATGTTGAATACTGACACATGTTTAAACCAATGAAAGGCATGGATATGCCTTTGTGAACACACACTTTAAGATGAAAAGGGCCGGGAATAGGTCTCTTAGCTTCCATCCTCTGAAGATGTAATGTAGCCGGGCCTGGGCAGGTTCCCCGCGGCCTGGCCGAGATTTCCGCCCTCTGAGGGGTGGTGACCGGGCTGCCGAGCCGCTCGCCGGGGAGCCCGCCGGGCCTGTCCCAGCAGGGGGCTGGGGCCCCTTCCAGGCAGAGCCCACTGGTCCTTTCTCCAGCGGAGCCACAGGGCCAGGCCGGCCGGAGGCTGTATCAGCACCAGGAGCAACCGTAAGGCAGGGACCAGCACCAAGAGCGGCCCTGCAGTCAGCGCTAGGGGCGGCCCTAAGGCCAAGAGCGGCCGGAACCGAGAGCGGCCGCGTGGCCGGGACTGCGGAGCCGGAATCAGCACAGCCCTGGCTATCTCAGTGTGGCTCGCACTGAACTTTGTTTAGTGCTTTTAGCCAGCCATGCTACCGACAGAAAGACAAAAACGGCGGCCAGCACGGCTCACACAGTGTTGGAGGAGACCACGTGGCCCGCAGCGAGAGGCACAGCAAGCGATTTCCTCAGTGCAGAGCCTGGATGAGATCAACCTTTCAGCGCTGCAGAACTCTATGAACAGTGTTTCAATTAATAAAGCAGAGGAGCAAACAAACTTAGGAGCACCAGTTCTCTCCTGAATCAAAAAAAGAAAGGGTAAAGGCAACGTAAGACTCTGTGGTCAGTGAAGAAGGAGTGAAAGTCTAAATAGGGGAGAATTGAGGAGATGCCTTAGTCGTAGGCCAAAATTCTTTTGTAAAGCTATAGTGAAGATATATTTGATATATCAGACTTTGATTTTTACCTTTTAGCTCATAAGAATACATTGGGGAGATACAGCGTTCTAACCACAGCAGTAAGCAGAGGCACCAGTATTAAAGTAAGCAAATGTTGCAGCAGCTGTAATCCAGAAAGAATCTTAAACAGAGAAAAAAAAGAAGAAATGAGAAACCTTGCCCAAGGAATAAAAGAAGAAAACCTCTTTTCCCAGAGATAGATGAAAAAAACTTTTTTTTTGTTTTATGCCAGAACAGCTCATCCTTAAAATAACACCCCAATAAGTTAACATGGCCCATAAACACAGCTGTAGAAAAAGCTGTGAAAAATAAAAAAATGCAGATTCACGGATGCAGATTCCCAAGCAGCTGCTGGTCATGGAAATTAAAGTCACAAAAGAACTGTTTTTCTTGTGGGGAGTTCTCCATAGCTTAACAAAGAGATGCTTCTCTCCCTAAGTAAACTAAAGAAAAACTATTCTAGAGGTGTGGAACTGATTGAAAATTCCAAGTATTGTTTCTGTGCATTGTCACAAAGAAGGGAAGGTTGAGGAGAAGGAAAGAGTTGTTCCGAAAGTTTTATTCTGATCCTCGTTATTCTTTTAGTTCTGTTAATAAAGTTTTTTTTATACCGTTTCAAGGTTTAGGCCTGCTTTGCTTTTCTCCTAATCCTATCTCACAGCAGAAAATAGACACGCCACATAGTTGGTGCATTAGCCAGAAAATCTCAAATTAGCAAACCTAAACCGCTACATAAAATTAGTGTTTCTGCCCAGTTTCAAACTAAAACTGCCATACAAGTGTATGTACATATATAACCTAGTAGCTATGTGGTTAAATATGGTAATGGATAGCCTAGGTATTAAAAAAGTGCACCATTTATATCTTCATGCTTCTTCAACGTGAAGATAATTTTATTTTGGGATAATAAAAATCCTATTATTTCAATTATTTATGAGCAGAACTGTAAAATAGCTTAAGAGATCTTAAAAAACATCCAGTTGCAGGGGTGACATTGCATAATTTTTTGCTTGCTATCCAAAAAGGCAATTTCTGATTTTTACTGACAGATGGGAATAACTAAGTAACCTCTAAAAAATGGAAAAAATTGCACTTAAAACCTTACATTTGAAAACTTGGAAAGGTTTACTGTTGCAGAATATCAAAATAAGTAGGACATTCTTGGAATATTTTTCCTAGAGCTGGATAAATCTGTGGAAACAGCTTTGTAGACTTGCCTTATTTTTCTAATGCCGTCAAGATCAAGCGTGTGAGCTACAGCAAAATGAAGAAACTAAAACTGAATCAGGAAAACATGGGAAAGTAAATGTACAGAAGTGTTCTGTGCCCTACAAATTAGCAATAAACTAGATATAATTATATCTGTGCTTTTTGGTCCTTTCATAAATCTGCTAATGTTTGTTATGTGGCATTTCTAATAAAGGTAATATTCTAATTTGAGGGAGTCCCACAGAAGCATTTGCTAGGTCTAATTTTTCTTAATGCCCAAGAAAGATTGCATAGCTGTAAGCAAAACCAGTGTAATTGTATTATTGTGTGTATTTGTTATTTACTTATATTTATAATACCTCAAAGGCATAGTCGCGATACAGTATCCCATTGCAAGATAGGTAAATGCAGAACAGAAATATTATCTCTGTCCTTATGAGTTAGTGATTTAAATTTAAGATGAGAGAATAAGTTATTTCAGGAGAAGAAGGAATAGAGCAGTACAGTGTTGTTACAGTTACTGATACGATGCAGTGTGTCAGTCAGTGCTCTAAACGGTGATGTGATAAACAGCGTTTGCACAGAGTACCACTGGCCTGGCTTTGGAAGGCTGGAGGCAATGGAGAACCATGGGAGAGATTTGAAGAGCTTTTTTGCTTGAAGTTGGAAATGTGCAGGACTTAGGGATCTCCTGACTAAAAGAAAGTGTTTTAAGAAATCAGAGTTAAGTCTGATGTACAAGTTGCAGGACTGAGATCTGCACTGTAGTGGTGATGAGAAGAAACATGAAAGGAAGCATGACAAGCTTCTGAGTCATGTTGAGCTTGCATGGGCAACTGTGAGACAGATATGGATGCAAGCTGGGGTTTTGTTTTGTGGTTTCATTTTAACAACCTACGTCTGTCTGACTTCATTGTTGAGGTTCCTGTTATGGGTGATGCAGAACAGCAGAGACTTTGGGGGCACAACTCATTTGTCCTCTTTTTATAGGTGACTTGGGGGAAGGTGAATTGTACACTAAGGGGATGTATTTCCCTGTTGATGGAAAGGCAAAAAATTACCGTCTGAGTCTAACAGGCTGCATTATAGACATTTACAGTGCAGATGTGTCAACAGTGAGTTGAGATGAATCCCAGCTGATAAGACAGGTGGGAAGCACAGCTTTTGTAGGAGAGAGATGGGAACATGTCAGAGCCAGGTTGGCTCATTTCTCTCCATGGAAAGTGGGATTGAAAGAAAGAAAATGGCCAAAATAAGTTTTCATTTGGGATTTTTCATAGAAATCAACAATATTATATGTGGAGAGAGAAGCAGAAACAGGAAATGCTTTGGAATTTTGAGGAACAAATCCTGGACATCAAAAAGGTCTCAGTGACTGTCAGTGTGAGATTTCTTGGAGTTGAAATGAAGGTATTAAAAGGAAGTAGAGGGTGCTTGAGCTTAAGGAAAGGTAGATGAATCAGTGGTGGTGAATTGTTACTGGGGAAACTTTTCAGTATTTACCAAAGGTGTAGAGTAAAATCAGGTGCAGGGGAAGGAAATACTGGAATGATCCAGGCCCAGGGGCCAGCAGCATCAGCTACATAAAGGAAAGGAGAGAGACAAATGAAAACAGCTTTGTCACAGGAGAGAGGTGAAAAGGTCTTGAATTTTGCTGAAACGTCATCATTCCTGTGGCACTGTATATCCCATACAAGCTGGATGCCAGAAGGTAACTAGAGAAGGATGAGGAGGAGGGCTGGTGATGCCTGGAAAGGGAGAGTGGAGCAACAGAGACTTCTGAGAGAGAAGCACTGTATATGGCGAAGATGAATGGACTTCTGTAAAGATGAATGAATGGGCTTTTCTGGGAAAAAAAGCAAAACAAAACAAAAAGAAAACGAACAAAAAAACCCAAAGAACACAAAAAAAACCACACAAAAAAACCCCAAATAAACAAACAAAAAAAAACCCCAGAATTGTTCATTTGACCCCACAGGTCGAGTGAAATCTCATGGTGATGGGAACAAGGAACTGAAACAGGTCAGACAAGTGGAAGCTGAAGTTATCAGGAGGAGTGTAGGGCAGCTCATTATTGCTTCAGGTAGATAAAGCACTTTGTTGCTAAATTTGTACTGTGATTTCTGCTCTATAGTCATTAGTGATCACAGTCTGGATTGCAGCAAGCTTCCAAGATTTATATAACTAATAATAACTCTTACACAGCTTTTTGGTTTGGAAGAACTTTAGGAACCACACAGATGAACCTCATTTTCTTTCTCTGTCAAGATGAAATTAAAAATACATTTTTCTGTAACTTGGTTTATTTTGGTTGCAATAACTGAGGCCAGCCAGGAATGCTTGCTTGTTCTGTTTCTCTCAGCTGTAGTAAGTGTTTATTGATCAAGATACTCTGCAGATATATATAATGAGAGAAAAATCATACATTCTAAATTTACTATTTTTTCCCCAGCATATCATGTTTTTCTTGCAACTTTTCTGTGTATGATTCCAATATTTTTCTTCTATTATTGGTGGTAGGTTGTTGCCCGTGCAGAAATTCTACAGTAATATAACATCTACCAATCTCTGAAATCAAGCCATTAATTTTTGGCAGCAGAGACCTAGAAGAGTAATCACATCCAGAATGAAAGCAAGGAAGATTGACAAACACTTATTTCATAATTAAAGTCTTTAATAATATAGCATTAGCTACTGGGATTAGAGATGAATCTTTTAAAATATGTTAGGTAAACCTGTCTGATGACAAAAAGGCTGAAATTTGGGCAGAGGGCTTTTCCTTCTGGAAGCCTTCAGGGACACCTGTCTCTTTCCCACTGCTTTGAGGAGTGCTTTTCTAGGCACTAAAACGAAACTTGCAAGTTTGGCAGTACAGATCCTGAGAGGGCTTTTTGGCCTCTCAAACTAGCTGAAGGCTGAGAGTAACTTTCATTAAAACAAATTGCTGTCTCCATTGTATTAACCACTATTACAGCTCTCTGCAAACTTTTCGTATTCTGTAGGTGATATTAATCACAGTCTGCCTGTAATGTGCTGCTGCTTATGAACAAATACAATTGAACTATATCAAAATTCCTTTAGGAATTCTTTAAATATATCTAGTCCTATGTGAATATAATTTTTTTTTCCATTTAAAGGCAGATATCTACTCTTCCTGTTTGAATTCCTTTTTCTGTCACATGCTGTGTGACACTGAGCTACAAGTCAAGTAATGCAGCGCATGCAGCTGAGCTATTTAGTGAGTTGTCACTTGTGCTCCTCAGGTTTGGCTTGATTCTCTTGTGTGCCTCTTGCTCATTCCTGTGTCAGTAATGTAAATACCTTCATTTTTGGAAGGCTTAGTGGGGTTTCTGAGTGTAAAATGTGACCATGTAGAATGGTGCACCCCATCATGCTCTAACTGGAAGTAAAGAGCTAAACTTGTGCTTTTTTAAGCCAGCATTCCCCTTTTGGGAGGAAGCTTCTTAGAGCCTGAAGATGCTTTTCAGAGAATCTCGGTAGTTCATTTACCCCAGATGACAAACAAGGATTTAAAACTTTAGACTGTTGCTCATGGAACCCTATTTCTCTTACCATAAACATGGATTTGTCCTACAGTGAAAAATAAGATATTTAGTAGTTTAGGTTTCACTTTCAAAAAGCAAAACATAATTGGCACACAGCAGAAATGCCTGAGATGATTGACTTAAAACAAGGAGAAAATAAAATATTCCTGACACATAAATTTAGCAGTTTAAAATGATAGCTTGGCAACAGTGGCTTCCTTATGCAAAATGATGAGAAAGGTGGAGGAAAGCTAACTCCACCAAAATCTATCAATTCCTTATCTCCTTAAGGAAAGGATGTGGAGATGGCTTTGATAACCTTTTTATAGACCCCAAAAATGGACAGACAGACTGGCAGTTCTGGAATGGCTGGCTGCAATCCCCTGCAATTCATTGATGCTTTGCAGTCAGGAGGAGTGAAGTCTAAATCTGATGAACATCTGCACTGCTTTCCCCAGACTTTTTCTGAGGATTGAATGTGGCTTCATTCCTCTCCTTTTCAGTAAGCACTGAATATGGAGATGATGTGGATGCTGCCATTGCCATCTGGCTATTGCATTACTGCTTGAACAACAGCTTGGGCAAAATTGCTGACTCAGATGAGAGCCTGATAAAAGAGAGGTAATGGGAGTGTGAATAAGAAATATTTTCAAGACTTAGCTGATACACTGTTCTTACCCTTTGTTGCCAATTAGTGCTCTACATATGCCTTCTATTG
>WAAG01046130.1:0-12641 GCA_013390105.1 Tichodroma muraria
CTTGAACAGCCTTTCATGAGATGCAACCAGACCTTCTTCCTTTCTAACAGCACTCATCAAAAGTGGATCATTAGTTTGATATCAGGTGAATCCAGATGCTTCCTCTCCATATATATATTCAGAGAATATGAAAGCCTTCTAAGGGCTAAGTACCAGCAGAAAATACACTGGGAAATTCAAAGGCTTCCAGTACACAGTTTTAGCTCTGTAATTTTTTCCCTTGAAGTACCACAAGAGATAATGTATTAATCATTTGTCAAATTGCTATTTTCAAATCCAAGCTGTTTACTATTTTTAGTTATTTAGTTGCATGAGGACAAAAAATGTCTTTTAACGTTTTCTAAAATATTTCCTATCTATTTCAGATAAAAAGCAGATCAGGCCAAATGTTCAGCAAATTGGAGGAAAAACATTCACTTTCAAGTTGTTTACAAGGTGAATTTCAAACACATAAAAATATTTTAGGGTAAAAATATTGTCATTCACTTACATCTCGAAAAAAGACCTGGCAGACTGCTGTAAAAGGTTGGTTGCATGTAATTTGGAATATTGTATTAATAAAGCCAGTTGTAAATTGGGATGGTGGCTGTGATGGATAATTGTGAATATTAGTCACTAACACAATTAGTATTAAAAGGAACTGTGGCTTCAAAAATTTACTCCTGTAGTTCTAATTTGTAGCTAGAATCTATAATGAAATAATAATAACAAGAACTGCAAATCCACAACAGTCTTCATACTTAATTAAATGATGCTCCACTAATTAAGTTTGCAACAAAAAGATAATTCCTTAGGAAAGCTGTACAATGTTTGTAAAAAAAGCATTATGAACACAACTCCTTAAACTTATAGCAATTTACTCACCACTAATTTTTGAATTGTGAATGAAACAAGTATTGGATATTTATGGGAATTTCTTATGTCTTTTCCACAGTGCTGCAAAGTGAAATTATTGCTGGATAGGTAAGTTCCTATTAAGCTTATGTGAAATGCAGTAATGCAAGGAAAAAAAATATGTGTTTCTAAGTTTTAGGTATGTGTAGTTGTTCTGTTAGGATCCTTCAAAGAATTTTTTTTCTGCTTATGCTCCATTTACAAAGGGGCAAATGATTGAATTTGCTTCACTGAATTGAACTTATACAGCTTCCTGCTGGGTTCTGGGGAGCATTTATGGAACACCACCTGGAGGGCAGCTGCTCTTTTCTCCTAGGCCTGAATATCATTAAATTTCAGCAGCAACATGACACACTGTAGAAAATTTTGTTTTAAGACTGCACTCTTCTGTGCTGTTGTTGTCAAGAGCAAAGAGGAGTGGGGGCAGGGGGACATTTCTGGAAAGCAAGAGTGATAGATTTCATTGCCTTGTCAGCAAATGTCCATAACCAGGAAAAGCAGAAGGACTGAAAGAATAAAAGGGACCTTTTTTTTTTTTTGACAGTGGGTGAAAAAAGAGCAACCTGGAAAAATTGTATTTCAAAACAGTGCATTGTCTATTTGTAAGCATAGGTAATTATGGCCTATGTTGGAGCATTCACAATTTAACTTCACATTTGAGCAGCAGAATATCTTCACGTAAAAGAGGAGAGCAATTGCTAACCTTATCTTGCACCTGTGGGTGACATTGGGGCTACCCTAAGAACTCATTTTCTTGTAGCTATTTGCTTAAGCATTTCACTACCAGTTTAAGCTGAATATAAGATTGCAGTGAAATGCTGTGAAGCACTGCATAATGCCTATGCTTTCCAAAGGGACCAAGTAACTGCAGCTCAGACCCTCTGTGGCCTTTTACACATTTTGAACGAGCTTTTTTCATTACTGTTAAGAAACCTCTTGTACAAACAAGAGAGGTAAGATAGGACCAGCTTGCAGCAGCTCACATCTATTTCTGTGCTTCAGGTTTTTTCCCTCCTCCACTTTCTAGCCTTTAAGTGTCAAACCCAATGTAAAGAAAGGACTGCATTCCCTGGGAATTACAAGGTATGGTCCAGCTCTCTGTGCTTCTTACATTCCCTCAAGTCTACAGAGGTCATCTTGCCAGTGTTAGAAGGAAAACTGGCACAATGATCAGAGAGAACAATCTATGTACAGTAAATGTTATCAATGTGATTTACCTGCTCAGTGCCTTGCTATAAAATTTTAGTATTTTTCAGTGGACTATGACACTTAACTCCTATTTTTTGCACATTTTGTCCTCTACATTTCCATCCTTCTTTCCATGTTGCACCTTTACTCCTCACTCTCTTTGCCAGTTGCATCAGTTCCTGATTCCCTCTCATTCCTCCTTAGTTCATCACTAAAATGCCTAATAGCAAGACAAGATGGTCTCCAAAACGATCTGGAGTATTGTAGGATTGACCACCAATTAATAGTGCTGTGCCATATAAATGATTGACAATTTCTTCTTAAAGCAAAATTCAGAAATAGTGATTTTGCCAAAATCATGCTGTTACTGAAAATGTATTGCTTTCAACAGCAGTGAGAAATTACTGTTACAAATGAGAAAATCTCAATAAACTTAAAATTCACATTTCTTGCTCATTTAATTTAAAGGTTTGCTTCAAATAGAACAGTTGACAGAAAGTTTTATTAATCATATATATCAATTTCTTTCAAATTGAAATACCTATGCTCTCATGCAACATTTCTAAACCAGAAGTTTTTATAGCATTCTTCATGAGCAGCATTTCAACCAGCAGTTACAGTTTTATCTGCGTAGTCTTTCAAAATTCACAGCGACTACAAGTATTGGCACTTCGGGAACAACAAAGGACCCCAGATCTGGACCAAATAATCACTGTGCTAGGCAGAGTGCCAGACAGAGGCACCACGTCCTGGATAAATATTTTGGGTACCTGAGAGAAACAGTGGAATGCTAATTACCTGGCTTGGACTTGATGGCTTAAGAGTGTAGACAGAAGTGGTTTTCCCTCATGGCCACCAGAACTGACTAATGCTAAATTTTTTGCAAGAAAAGGTATTTGAAACAATTGTAACTCTTGAGAAGATTAGTTGAAGAAACCAATAAAGATTAATGTTGGTAAAGCAGCTCCTATCACTGAGATTACACTGAGTAGGTGCTTCAGGACCAGCAGTTCCAGCTGATCCAGAATCCCAGATTTAAATACAAAATTATTTGGTTCTTGAGGGAAACAATATTTTCTATTCTGAAAGCCAGAAGGGCCCAGGTGGGAGAGGCAGATTCCAAGTGGGAAGTGAGGATGCTAAACTGTCTTCCAAAACGAAACAAGAATCAGGCCCGCATTTTCCAAGCTCAGTGCCCAGGAAAACTAGAAAGGCTTTTTCTGTATAGCAAGAAAACTCATACTTAGTAAAGTTTGACATTGAATTTGTCAGTATTTTTCTGCCACAGCAATCTTGCTGGAAATAAAAACCTGCATACAATGAACACCAAATAATGGATTTTCAAACTAACATTGAAATGAAAAAGATCTCTCTGGGTAAGACTGGTGTCTAGATAAAATGTAAATTCAATCTCTCTGTGAAGCACTTGTGAATAATCAGAAATGTACACCATCACTAAAATACATTACCAGAATAACACAGAAATGGAACAACATGACGGTATTTTTTTTCCTGCTGGAGAATAGAAGTTCTCCCAAATAATTATCTATTTCAAGAGAAAACTGTTCATATACAAAGAACCCCATGCTTCCTTTTCACATATCTCAGTCCTTGTGCTGGCTCCAGTTTTGATCTTTACCCTGTCCCCAAATGGGAGCAATCGAACGGCACAAGCTGTCGTTTCAAAAGTGACTCCTCAGCGTACTTATTCATTTAGTCTCAGGACGGCGGTGAAGAATCCACAGGACTCTAATGGGGAGAATTCCAGGGCTATTCCTGTCCTGCCAGGCTCATTGTGTAGCCTTAGACAAATTATCTTAGCGCTAGTTCAGACCTCCCCTTCCTGCTTTGTTTTGCTTATCTGTAAATTGCCAAATGAAGAGCTTAAAGAGAACTCTGAACTTGTGTGCAGCTAGTTAGCTACCCACTTGCTTCTCTTGAAGTTTGGGAAGTGAAGGAGAAAGGAGATGCAAGGTATCGCAAAAAGGGTTGAACAGACCTCTGCTAGTCTTATTCTCAAGAGACAGGATTCTTTACCCTGCAAGGTGAGGCATATACTGGACTGTTTGTACCTGAATGAATGGTTTGGGCGTGCACTCAGAATTTGGGGCAAGTCTGTGCTTAATAAATGGTTCTCTCCACACACAGCTTAGCTGGCAGCACAGATATTCCCCTGGGTCACACAGCCAGGCCCATCCAGGCAAAGCAGAAAACAGAAATCAGTAAGAGGTTTCTGGCTCCCTGTACCATCCTTTTCTGACCTGTACCGATGGTGCAGGGAGAACCCCAAAACTGCAGCTTCCTTCTATAAATTGCTGATAATAATTTCTTAACTCAGACTTCACATTGTCACAAAATATCAACTGCTGTGCAAATAGCCAGTACAATTAATTATTAATTTCTGGTTTATTAATGACTGACCACTTTGTCAAACAAACTGTATGTTAACCTGTAATAAACTCTTTCTATTTTCTGCTCTGTCTTAACAATTCCTAGTACAGCAAAACTGAAAAAAATAAGACCAATTCTCATCTGACTTACAAAGATCATTAGTAACCATGTCTTGTATGCAAGAACTGGATTCGGGCCATGCTGACACAAGACAATCAGTTTTCTATACTTGCAGGATGCTGTAATGAAATGCCTGATTTGATGAAGTTAGAGGCGTTATGATATTTTCATTATTGTGTAATAAAGCATCAGGAAACCTTCAAGCCTCTAATGTTATTGAATATCTTGGTGGTGTTCATATTAACAGTGCACAGTTTGCAATGTAAGGGAAGGGGGAGGGAGGAAGACAGGTTTGGGCTTTTTGGTTTAAGGTGAACAATCTTCCCCAAATTAATTTGTTTTCCATCCTTAAGTGATTGGTACAGCCAGGGTTTTGCATGCACCTCGAATCTCCTATCATTTCCATAAATAAAAAATAGTGGATAGAATAAGTAAATGTTTCTCATTTTCACTACAAATCAAAGGTTATTATGGGGAAGAGTATGCTTGGGTTTTTCCAGTTACCTGGTTTTGGTGAATATTTAGTAATAGTCTTTTAGGAACTGAAAGAATACTAAGTGATTTCATAATAATTAATAATGTGCTTTAATACGCATATACATTTCTAATAGATTAATAACCAAACTACTAACTAATTAATAAAAATATAAAATTAAACCCAGTATTAACTGAACTGCTACTTTCCCAGAGTCACATTCAGCATATTTAATTCATTCCTGTGAATTCAGAGTGGGGCTTTGTGTAGAAATAAAATAAACAGCATTTCTATGTGTCTTCATTGTTTAGCTACTGTACAATTTCTTTTGACTGTTGATATTATTTATAACTAGGAGGTTTGTTTGTTTGTTTTCCATTTGGAAAAAAAAATAGGCAATGAAACGTTTGTTAAATTTATTTCTTTTTAAAACAATGGTAATAGAAAGATTTACATGGACATAACAAACAAGGACATAAAGAGCTTTATAAAGAACTTCATATAACCTTTTTTCTCTAAATTTATACAACCAAAAGGAATATTATGTGGTTTGCTTCTTTGTTCAATAATGAAGCTCTAATTTCCATTTCCACTGTGCAGCTGTTGCACTTCTCTCACTTGGATTTTGCCTGCACAAGCCCAGGCTCAGGATTTCCAGCAAGAACAGTCTGGAGGGAGAAGTCAGGGCAGCCCAAAAAGCCCATCCCAGCTTCTCCAAGCGAAGCTCTGCCAAAGCCAGGCAGAAGTGGCTCAGATGGGAGCACAGTCCGGGCACCTGGTGGATGTGCTGACTCGATGCTCCAAGTGGCTTCCAGCCTACGCTGAGGCTAAGAAGCCTCACGGCTCCGTGGGAAGGAGGTTACCTTGTGCAGCAGCACACACCACCGAGCCCACCGACTCCGGGCACGCATCCAGTGCACACGGCGCTTTCACTGCACAAGGGGGACAGCACAGCTCAAACCTCTGAGCCTCTGGGCCCTGCTGGGGCACTCCATGCTGATCTGAGAGGACCGGTCACATTCTTGCAATGCCCTTGGGTATATTAATTTTCTGATTAGGAAATGGCATGGGACTTAGGTGGCATTTAGGGCAAGGCCCTTCTAAGCAAAACCCCTGCAGATTTTTGCAGAATCCTGCTCACTGTGTGAGTCCTGTAAATTAAAATCTCTCAGGCGTACGCTTCGGAGTGGCTTTTCACTTACTCTATAATGGTGTATCCAAAGGACAGTGATGAGCAGATCCAAATCCAGTGAGAACATGGGACATGAGACTCGCTAAGTGTCTTTCCTGCGGGAGGTCATGTTGCTGCCTCCTTCGTGATAGCAGACCCAAAGAAAACACCCTGTGTCCATTTCACATGTTCCAATGTTATTTGGCTGTCAGTGAGGGCTAGGCCAGCTGCAGCCCTCCACTGCTCTTTAGGAGGAAGGAAAAGCTAAATGATAAATCTCTGTGTCCATGTTTATTCAACTGTGCACGTGCTTTATATCTCTAATGGGTATCTTGGTGTGATGCCTAAAAAATACATTGTTATGCACTTTTGTCACATCTTTGCTAAATTTCCAAATTCTAAAGAGCCTGATGGACTAAAAAGACTTCCTTCTCCTCTCCCACCCAACAGCAAGCAAATCCATTACAATAAGTATGATTATCATTCTAGACTTCATGAAGAGAAGCTTTAAGCATATTGCATAAATTAAGCACATGATGTAATAAATCCTATATGAGTTGTAAATAGTCTGCAACTCAGCAGGTTAACTGGCACACAAGTGTGAAATATTACACAGTGAAACCTGTGTGCCCTAAGAGACTACCCCAGGGTACTGACAAATACTTTACAACATCAAATTACCCATATTAAGCAAACTGGCTCTGCAATTTAGCTAGAAAGGGTCTATAATTGGTTCAGGGTACAACACTTTTTCCTAAGAGACCTGCTAAAACACTGTTGATTTCAATGTCTATAGGCCAGCAATAGAAATATATAGCATTATGAATAAACTCTGTCACTTTCAATTGTTCTGATTTTTGTGGAAGATTTCATATCAATCAAATTAAACTACATCAAAAATAAGTGTTTTCCATTTAATTTTGTGTAACTGGTGGCTGAATAATTAAGATTAAATTGTTTTAAATTCACACATTAAACTTACTTGCATCAATTTTTCAGCAGAAACAAGTAAATATTTCCATCTAAACAAGCCTAGAAACAGTAATTTCTGACATCAAATATCTGCAATATAATCTCTTATGGGATTCTGTCCATATTTTTTCAAGTATTATTTTCAGACACTTTTAATAAGAGACACATCTCTTCTAAATTGTTCTTCTGCCCTAAAGTGATTTGGTAAAAATGGCACAGGGGGCTCTGGATTCATTATCACACTGATTTTTCTACGCAATGAGCTCAGTTTGCAAGTAAATTTCTAACTGCCAGCTGCACAAACTCAGCCTGAGTCCTGGATCCCTTCCATATCATGCATCACCACCAGTAATAAATGTCCTATATGCCAGAATGTGCCCTCCATGGCATCTGTGCAAACCCGGTGCCATCCGTGAATTTGCACAGGTGTTGCTGGGGGCAGACGTTCAAATCAATAGGGTTACACACAAGTGGCTGAGGAAATTATCTCCCAAACAAAACTACCAGTAAGTACTACAATGATCTGTGGGATGGAAGGGACCCTGACTCACAGAGCCAGGTTTTAATCTCATAACCAATAAGAAAAGTATTTGTCTCAAAAACAAAAATCTGAGAGGGGTGCAATGTACACGGAACATCCCAACACTATTTTTATGCTGCTTCTTAGAGCATAAAATAGTTTGGAATGTACATGTTGCTCAAGTAGTATATTTGAAATATTTTTTTTAAAATAAAATTCACTTTCCAATGAGGATATTATGAAAAATCCGTGCATAAATAAGTGATGCATCTTGGTGTCTTGAAACATCTTGCTGTGTAAGATCAGTATGTCGGGGCTGAGAGGAAATGGCCCGTCCACATTGTCCCAGTGAGACAGCACTGCCATCCAACAACGCCTTAGGGGAGGGTGTTGGAGCAGTACTCCAGGATGCCAGGCTTGGACTCACCACATAGCTGAAAGGATAGGGTTACTTTCTGCTCCAGTTTTAAGTCCTGGATTATTTCAACCCATGTACACAATTATTTTGTCTCTAGATGTCTTTGCTGATTGTGTGTTTACAAACAGTAAGCAATGTTTCTAGGGCTACCTACAGGCAGCAGGCAGCTCAAAATCAGTACTTCTGGCATAGCTCTGTTGTGTGGCCAGGAGCAGAGCTAGGCACTGGATGATGACTAAGTGGAATACTTAGGTCTGGCAGGAGGTAAGCAGGATGGTAAGTTAGGAGGAGCTGCTCCTGCTCCCACTAACAGCTTTTCTGTGCTCCAGCTGGACCCCTCCAGCAGCAGAGGGCCACACTGCCTGGGAAGTTGCCACACTTTGTGCTGAGAAGTCAGAAAACCACCATCAGACTGCCCTCACCAGGGTGGTATCTGATGCACATACTTTTGCCAAATAAATTTTTTTGCAAATCAAATCAACGTGAAACACATCTGGATAGCTTTGTCTGCATTTAGTTTCAAACTGGATGTAAATTCTTTCTAGATTATGGTTAAACTAGTTTATTCTCTTAAATGATTACTCTTTTTCAGTTAAATGAGTCCACTTTACCTCTTCATCTGAAGTTCAGTTTTGACACTTGTCAGCTCTGGGCACTTTCATTTTCAAAACAAAGACTTTGTGTAAACCAGCCTTACACAACCCAGGAGCATGGATATCATGCTGAAAAGAGAGGAGAGGATGCCATTTTCCTAGCAATGACAAGGAAGTTGGCTTTTTCATGTGAATTAGCAGCTTAAGATAAAAACACTAAGGCAGGGAAGATTTACCAAATCTTAAAAAGCACAGCCTGTGTGCCTTTTCACTATTTTACCCTGTGTTAGCTAACATGAAGTAAGACCACAGCTTATTTTATTTCCTCATGAATGCAAGACTCAAGGAATTTATGTTTATTCCAGAGAAGATCTCTAGGAAACGTGTCTGTGAACTAACCTTGAGTGTGACCCCTCCCTTCAGAATTCATCATTATGCTTTCTAGGAAGACAAAACCCTCTTGACACTGTAATTCTTTCTTTTTCCATTCTGAATCCACAGCTTGTGACTGAAACCACTTCCCACACCTTGCAGAAGGTGCGTAACTCCAGCTTTCCCACACATTCCCCAGGCAAAGTCATTTTGGGTTCTCCAGGCAAAAATCTGCAGCACAATTCAGAACAAGCAAGAAATAAATAGCCAAAAGAACACTGTACTCATAGTACTATTTATCATCATAGTTATCACAGTAAAAATCTTGGCTTTTAGTTTATTCAAATTTAACACAGAGAGCAGGCACTGTTAGGAGAGGGAATATCCTCCACTTTTCTAAAACACTATTTCTTGAACAACAAACCTTTTTTTCCTCATATTTAATTCCTGCTTGGTAGTCAAAATCTTCTAAGGGTTGCATAAGGCCAGTCTTAAAAACATGCCTCACTTCACCTTTCTAAGCACTGAAGGGAGGTAGATGTAGGCACACTGGGCCACATGCAAAGTGCCTAGAGGCACCTCACCAGCTTCTTGCTGAGGACATCTCAGTGCTTCCACTGCCATTCTCATGCTACAGGTCATTCAGAATAACACACCCCCTGAGCTAGAGTACTGGGAAACCCAGTGTAGACGCAGACCCACAAAAACAGACTCCATCCAAGGAGAAAAGCATTAAGCTCTTTAGAGAATCCTGTTTTACCTGTTTTTTTCCCATTTTCTGGGGTAGCCCAGCCTCCTATTGACCTAGATAATGGGAAGATGATTATTCATTTGAATTTCAAAAGAATGAGTAGCAGGCTGTTAGCTCTAACTGCTGCACTCTAATAGGAATATACATATACACAATTATTGAACTGCTTTTAGAACATAAAATTATTTAATTTTAACAGTAATATCTACTTATTTATGTACATGTTTAATCAGATTTCTAAAATCCTCGATTTTTTTTTTTTTATAGAGTGTGGCTATTATTTGTCAGTCTGTTTTCAGCTTCGTTATCTTCCTATCGCTACCCTTAAAATACAAAAACCAACCAAAACATAACATGAATAAGCATGAGAAAACAGTAATGCTGTTTATATTTAAAAGATCACTTGTGAGGAAAAATTTAAATGCTGCCAAGACACTAAGAAAATGAGATATAACACAAAAATAGAAAAATGGGATTTATGAAAATTATGTGATGCCCACAGTATTAATACACATCTTCACAGGGACACACATGAAGGAGTGGAAATATCCCAGAAGTTTGGTGTAATGACAGTGGATTTAAATGACACCAAAGCTTTATTAAAAATGATCTCTCCTGATCTTAATGTGTTAAATGTCAGATTCTGTCAACCTGGTATATGAAGTCCCAATTTTATCAATATTGATTATATGGCTTCCATTGCAATTGAGTACTATTTTCCAAAACAGTGAATGGCTTTTGTAAAATAATTTGAAAAAAATAGCAGTACTTTGTGAAAAGTTATTGATTTGATTCAGTTCACAGGAAATAAAGATTCAGTTTTCATTCCAGCAGCTTGAATTTTATGCAACTACATGACATAATGAAATCTCCCATAAATAACAACAAAAAATTAAAACATTTTGACACTTTTCATTTTGCAAAATTACACTATTATCTGGATTCAAAATGCACGTAAAGATTTCAGAATCTCTCACTAGGTATCTGAATACTGGTACTTACAGAAGAATACCAAGAAATAGGGTGAGGTGAGACATTGGTATTCTGCTGTCATCCTAGTAAAGGTCCCAGCAGCATCATAGCTGCCTTCCCCCAAGGCAGTCAGGCACCTACACACTCCTGAGATTCCTGTCCACATCATCATTACAAGAAAAACACTCTCCATTTCTACAAAATCCTGCTGACGCAGAAGGCTCTACGGTGTGCCCAATCTGAGCAAATCCTCACCCAGATGGAGCAGGAAGTGCCAAATTCATAGTCCTCTTGGAAGGAATGCCCTGTCCTGCCAGCAGCCCTCCCCAGAGAGACCACAGTGACCACAGCTGCGACAGGAACTCAGGCACTCCCTCCCAGAGGTACTGCACCCTCTTCTCATGTGGTTTCTCTAAATTTTAACATTTTATGACAGGTTGAGAACCTGCCAGTCAATTTTTTCATTTTATCTCCTGTGTCTTAAAGGATAGACACTATTATGGAGGTAGGTTGTACCACGAAGTGCAGTCAGAGGGAGAGAGAGGGGTGGCAACAAGAAAGAGCAGAAATCACGGCTGGGGGCAGTCATGGAGAGGCAGAGCACTATTTTTCAAAACCCATCTTTACAATGAAGTAACTGAACCTTCTTCAGTAATGCCCTTTTCCTTCCCTCTATTCTGTACACATCTGGGGTCGGACAAGGAAAGTGACATAACACTATGTATCTACCTCAAAAGTATCCGTCAAGCTCCACCTGACTCCTGACAAGCACAGTTGAGACCTGGTAGCCCTAACCTATCCATACCGCTAAACGATGTGTGTGACATTTTTGTTTTTGTTCCTGTAACAGCATTAGCCACTCTGCAGCCCTATGATATCAGAGTCACATCATCCAAACACAGTAATTTTGCTGTAGTCTGAGGAAAATGAACCACTGGGATGATTAGAGGATGATGTACCAGGGGACCCACTGCCCCATTAGCACGAGTCCATAGGATGTGCTCCCGCAGTGGAGAGGCTGTGCTCACTCCTCTTACTGCCATTATGTCCTTATACAGCCAGCAACCATCACAAAACTTATTAAACTTTTTTTTTTTTAATAACTGCAAACGGTAGCTGAAAAAGCAGAAAGGAACCCATAAAAAAAGTATGTGAACTCATCTCCAGCAATTAAAATGACCGCAGGTGCATAGCACACTGTCCCCTTTGGATTTCAGACATTCTGTGATAAAATCAAACACGGGATTATCCGGATAGGTGGATCCACTACAGCGTCCTGAATAACTTGATGCTTCTGAGAAAACAATCACACAAACAAAAAAACCAGAAAATCAGCTCCGTTTGATGCTTTCTGTATATTTTCACGTTGTACTTTGGGGAAGGCGCCTTTATCCTCTGCCTATACCACGCGGTAAGTGCCTCCAGGTGGGTGCGACCGTTCTCACGTCCCTCCTGCGGACATCCCGGGTCTCCCCGGGGAAAAAGGGGACCTCCCCCGCCCCGGGCACCGCCGGCCAGCAGGCCGGGGCCGCCGAGGCATCGTCCGCATCCGCAGGGAACCGGGAGCGCCCCAGGCTCTGCCCTGCGTTCTCCCAGCCCCGTTCTCTACCGACCAGACACCGAAACAAGCCCTGGCAGGACAGGGAACCGAGGCGTCTGCAGCGCTCCTCCGGGGGTTCAGGGCCGCAGCTCCGCCGCGGAGGAGGAGGAGGCCACGTGCGGCGCGCGGAGGACGCGGTGCCCGCCGAGATCCGCCCGGACCCCGCGGCGGGGCGGGTCCGGCCCCGGCGGTGCCGCCACAGCA
>WAAG01046136.1:1907-24717 GCA_013390105.1 Tichodroma muraria
TATGTAAGATTGCCATGAACAGGAAATGTGTGTTTCAGGACTCCTAGATGAATTTGGGGTTTACAATCATATTTAACATGTATCTGTCATGGTTGGGCTAGTCCTTTAGAGTTATCTTTGAATATTTTTCCTCAAAGGTGACAGTGTTGCCTGTGTAATTCCCATGGTATGGTTTTTTCCATCTACAGAAACAGAAATGTCTTAGTTGATGAAACATTGGCAAGGCTTGGCACATCCTTGGGCATCCTCCGGGCATGAAACAGTGTTCTGGTTGGCTTTCAGTGTGACTGAGAGTTATGGAGATATGGAAACTTGTATTTCACAGGATTTATTTCCAGCAAATATATTTTTGTAGCAAATATTGCTATGTTTGAACTTGGTAGTAAAAAATTTAGAGTCAGTATCCCAACTATATTCCCATCCTATAAATTCTGATGAATTAAAGTGGCTTTTTAGTTAATAATCTCCCATTAGGGATAAAACTAACATCTGGAGATGTAATGAAAAATGAGAGGGAAATCATCAGAAAAATCAATAACCTTGGGACTGGGACACTTTCCTCAAACTGAATGGAATCACCTAAATGTAAACTCTCTCAAAAACAAAACAAAAAACCCCTGCTAAATAAAAGTCTAACTTCGGGAGCATTGAAGCTTACAAGATGCTCTTCATGTCCCAGATAAATGATTGTATACAATCTGTTGTTCTGGGTCAATTAACAATCAGTTTTGATCAGTGATCTCATGCTGAAGTTGAGTGGAAGTTTATAAAAAATTTTGAGAGATTTCTGGGATTTGATAGCAGACATGCAAAAAAAGTTCAAAAAAAGTTCCAGTCCTCAGATCATAACCATGATCACAACTGGGTAATTACTGAGCTGTTTGAGCTCTGTCCCTGAGTGCTGCCTAAAAAACAATCTTTGTTTTACTCATGGATAGGATTTTGCAGACTGCAAATAGCACAGGGACTTGAGATCAGCAATGATAAAATCTCATGAAGGGACTGGCTCCCCACACTGGAGTACAACTCCCTGAGGAGATCTTGAACATTTGTATATTGTATTTCTCATTGTGTTTGCTTAATGTGAGGACCAGCTGCGTTTCAATGGCATAACTAATTTCTAAAGATGTAATGCTATCCTGGTTAAGTTCCATTGTCATAAAATTAATAAACACAGTCTGCATGTAAAATGCACTTCTTCCCAAATATTTTGTTGAGTTTTCTTGCCAACAGATATGTTTAGCATCATCAGTGGCCACACTTCTGCATTTTAAATCATTTCCTAAAGCTTTGTCTCACATAAATAGGTTACATGGACTATATGACTCATAAGTGAAAAGAAACACATGTATATTTATGTAACAAAGTTCAACAGACTTCAATTTTAACTGTCAAGTACTCCATACAGAAAGCAACCCTACCGCAGAAGGCTTCCTGCTGCAAGTTCAATTGCAGACTTCTGACAATTTGTTCCCTGAGTTGAGTACAACAAGTTCTGCTCGTTTCTCCTATCCCTTTAACGCTGACTTCCGTGCATTTCCCATGTGAAGTCATCCAAACAGATTTACAAACTCTCTTGTTTTCACACAAAGATAGTGCCCTGGGATCCCAGCTCCTACATGAGACAAACACTCACCAGTGCTTCCAAATCAGAGGAGCTTGCTATGCTCTCTATCAGATCACTGACACACTTGGTGGTCCCAGCTGAGACCTCACCAGGTTCCTTACAAGCAGAAAAAGAAAGACAGCCTGTCAGACAAAAAGGTGGTGGAAAGGAGGACTGATGCTCAGCGGTGCAGTGAGATTGAATGACTGGCTGATGGCCACCCCTTACCAGGGCTGCGAATAACACCCAAATTGGTGTTCCATTCTGTGATAAAGGCAGCAAATATCCCCTTACAGTCCACCGAAATGTCATGAATGCAAACACAAATTATTGAAGTCGAATGCATCCTGTGCTTGCGTCATGAAATGACAGCCTGCTTGCTTTTGTTCCTCAGTTCCCGTCCTTGTATGCGAAATCACAGTGAACCTTGGCAGTAAGCCCATTTAGTGAGTCTTGAGTGAAAGTAAAATCATGAAGTTGTCATCAGAAATGATGTATGTAATTAGAATACAGAAAATCTGCAGGGCTGCCTGAAGGCTTATGCCAGGATGCAGCCCACTGTGTGCTCCCTGTGCTGACTTCAGTTTTCTGAACATGGTCTGATAAGCGAGTGGGCTCAGGAACTCCTTCTGAAATGACAGGAGGATGGGAACAAGTGATACTCAGGCATGTCAAGCTCATCTGCTATTGTCATCGTGATTTCTATGGTGCCAAGTCTGTCTGATGTTGGACAATGGAGGCTAAATTCACTCATGATGTAACTCTGCCAAAGGCCAACAGAATTCTGCCACTGGAGGGATTAGTTCCTCCTAAATCTTTTTCAGAGTGTTGGATGTGGTGCAGCTGATGTGTTAATGACTCCTGACATGTGCTGCAGGACTGTTTTTGCAGAGCAGCTCAAAGGGAATCTCTCATACAGCTCAATTGCTATTAATTTACATTACTGGAGGTGGTGTGCATTTCCCACATGTCATCTTGAAAACAGACCCCCAAAAAAAGCTTTACTAATGAAGCAGATCACAATGGGAAGCAGCTGATCCACACAGCCTCCCAGTGAGGGTAATCCCAGCTCCAGCAGTAGAAAAGTAAACAGAGGGGCTGGCTGAATGTGGGCATGTGGATGGTGCTAAAAGAGAGCAGGAGACCTGCAGGCTGCTCAGTAGCAAGGAAGAGAAAGCTTCAGGAATGGAGTAAATGAGCTGCCTCCTTCCCCACAGATACAGCCTGGCTGTATAAAACCTCCAGCATAACCTGGCTGAACACTTGATGTTATAAACCTCATATAGCAATGTTTTTAGGGGCCATATCTCTGAAATGCTGCATTTATGATCTCGGTGGAAATTACAGTGTGAAAAGCATTTGTCACTTTTATTTTGTGGAGAAGCAGAGTACCGTGGTTAACTCCAGCTGGCAGCTCAGCCCTACACGCTCATCCTCCCCTGGTGGAACGGGGAAGAGAATTGGCAGAGTAAAAGTAAGAAAACTCATGGGTTTAGATAAAGATAGTTTATTAGGCAAAGAAAAAGCAAAACAATAATTCATTCATCACTTCCCATGGGCAGGCAGGTGTTCAGCCATTCCCAGAACAGCAAGGCTCCATCACACGTGACTTAAGAAGAAAAATGTCATAGCTCTGAATGTCCCACGCTTTCTCCTTCTCCCCCAGCTTTATTTGCTGAACATGACGTCATATGGGTTATCACTTTGGTCAGTCAGGGTCAGCTGTCTTGGCTGTGTTCCCTCCCAGCTCCCTGTGCACCCCCAGTCCTCTTGCTGGTGGCGCAGGTGAGGAATAGAAAAGGCCTTAGCTCCGTGTAAATCCTGTCGAGCAGTAGCTAAACATCACTGAATTGTCAACACTGTTTCCAGCACAAATCCAAACCATAGTCACATACGGGCTGCTACAGAAAAAACTATCCCAGCCCAAACCAGCACACAGTGCTTAAACATGAACTGGGGAAGCCTGTTTTTGGAAATACACCACAGGAACAGAAACAGTTTAAGACTTAATAACACCGTTGTAGGTCATGTGTGAAACTTAACCAGAAGCACCCGCTACAACACTCATTAGTCATGGGAAAAAAATACTAATTTTCCTGGAGCATGTGCACAGACTGTGCTCTGGGACATCGAGGGAATGTAGACCCTGTTTATGAGATGGTTTGCCTCGTGAATATTCTTTTTCAAGTCAATCTGAAAAGACAGTCCTGCACCTCTAATTCCCTCCTGTCACTGTGCTGTGCTGAGCCAGCCCATGGCTCTGGTGACCCTAAATTCTCCCACCTTCCCCATGGAGGCAGGGTACAGCCAGGCACGGGCTCTGCCTCCTCCCCAGGGTTTTTATCAGTACTGTGTGATTTCCCACAGCTGCCAAAAGCGGGGCATCCTACCTGCTTCCAGGGCTGTGGGACAGGGTGGCTTCTGCGGGACAGCCGTGACACCTAGTGGTGACACACGCGAGATCCCGGGCAGCCTGGAGCTGCTCCCACGACCGGCCCTTGGAGACCATCTCACGGGTCCCCAGACTCCACGAGGCGTAAAGGAAGGGCAGCAGTTTTCTGTAAGAGCACCGGTCGGAGCACCAGAACACATTTTCAAAGGCACTCCACATATTTAAGGAGATTTTGCTCTGCTCAGACTGCCTGTCAATCTTTAGAGGATTCCTGTTTCCCAGCGCACCCTCCTGCCCCACACTCCAACAGTCTCTGTGAACCAGCCCCCTGCAGTGGGTGTGTGGCAACCACACAGAGACCCTTCTGCACACCTTGGAACCCGTTCACATGATGAACAGAAAAAAAACTAAGGGACTTAGACACAGCAGTGCTGGGAAGCGAAACATTAAACTTCTAGTTTGCAGGCATCCAGAGTGAGTTCCAAACCTCTATTTCAGGTCAAATGCAGTGGTCATCCCTAGTGATCATGGAATCATAGAATCATGGAATGCTTTGGGTTGAGAGGGATCTTAAAGATCATATAGTTCCACTTCCCTTTTCATGGGCAGGGACAGTTTCCACTAGACCATGTTGCTTTAAGCCTCATCCAGCCTGGCCTTGAACATTTCCAGGGATGGGGCATCCACAGATTCTCTGGGCAGCCCGTGCCAGTGTCTCACTACACTTAGAGTAAAAAACTTCTTCCTAATATCTAATCTAAATCTCTCCTTTTTAATTTGACAGCTGCACATGAAGAGCTGCACATGAACCATGGGCAGAGAGACAGGATGTTCTCTCTAGGTCTGGTCGTGTTTCTTACCATAGACCTGTTTGGGTCACAACAACCCCAGGCAGTGCTACTGGCTTGGGGAAGAATGGCTGGAAAGCTGCCCAGCAGAAAAGGACCTGGGTGTGGTGGTTGACAGCAGCTGAACATGAGCCAGCCTGTGCCCAGGTGGCCATGAAAGCTAATGGCACCTGGTCTGGATCAGCAATGGTGTGGGCAGCAGGACAAGGGCAGGGATTGTCCCTCTGTACTGGGCACTGGTGAGGCCACAGCTCAAATCCTGTGTTCAGTTCTGGGCCCCGCACTACAGCAAAGACACTGAGGGGCTGGAGAGTGTCCAGAGAAGGGCAGAGGAGCTGAGGAAGGGTCTGGAGCACAAGTCTGATGAGGAATGGTTGAGGGAACTGGGTGTTTAGCCTGGAGAAAAGGAGGGGGAGGGAGGACCTTATCACTCTCTACAGCCACCTGAAAGGATGCTGCAGACAGGTGGGAGTCAGCCCCTTCTCCCAGGTAACAAGTGATAGGACAAGCGGGAACAATCTCAGGTTGGTCTATGAAGGTTTTAAATTAGTTATGAGGGAAAATATCTTCACTGCAAGAGTTTCAAGCACTGGAAAAGGCTGCCCAGGGAAGTGGTGGAGTCAGCACTACTGGAATTATTTAAAAAGTGTAAATGTGTTGCTTAGAGACATGGTTTAATGACCTGGCAGTGTTGGTTTAATGGTTGGGCCTGATGATCTTAAAGGTCATTTCCAAATTGAATGATTCTAAGATTCTATGATTCTACATGGGGCACACTCCCAAAACTGCGTGTCAACGATCAATGATCTACACTGTTCCATCCACAAAAGTTACTGCCCACTTTGCACTTCCATGTAAAGTGCAAAATGCAAATTCAAAGTTTATGTCCAGAATCTTTCCACAGCAGCCTGCTGTTCCGAAAGTGAGAAGTGAATGCTGGTGGAACCAAGGGCAAGGAAATCTACATGAGATACCAGAAAGTCTGGGGAGTCTAAACCAGAGCAGCACTGTAAGTGAGCTGTTCATGCCTTGAGGGATACTCAGTGCTCTGCAATTGCTGGGTAAATCATTTACAGCCAATGGCAGTGTGATGAAGGTGCTGCAGAGGGAAAGAGACCAATTAGACCATGGGGAATGATTGACTACAGGTGAAGGTCACAAATCTTTGCAAATATACAGTAGAGTTAATGTTGTGAAAGATTTACAAGGCCTGAGTAGGCATGGGAGGAGGGCTGGGGGTGGCAAATTTTGAACCAGTACAGAAGTTGACAGCCATGTATTAGCAGGAAATGAGCAAGCCTGGCAGATCCTCAGTAGCAAAGAAGAAAAGGGAGTGACACCTTTGGAAGGCCCAGCTGGGAAGGTCTACGGAAGACTTCATGTCACAGATTCTCACAGGCTTGAATAACTTGTAAAGCATCTCCTTTTGTGTCTCTGTGTAGAGTGGCCCTTCTAAGGAGGTGCCTCAGAACCTTCTCCCAAAAGACCCAGAAACTGCATAAAATAACATAGTTAAAAAGTATGAGAGCAAAAGGGAGCAAGAGCATCTTGGGAACAAACTTTCATAGGTGCGTTGTGAAAATGCCAGCAAATGGAAGAACTAGCTGAGGCACAATTCACAGCACTGAGACCAAAATGCAAATAAAACAAGAGGGTTGAGAGCATGGCAGCTTGCCAAAATGCACCATGTGCAGCTGACACGCCAGAACCCTTATCGAAGGTCCCTTATCTGCCCAGAGCCAAGGCAGGGGGTGCATTTGTGCTGCTGGGACAGAACAGGTAGAGGAAGATGTGTCAACTCCCCCATGAAGTTGTCCCAGCTGTCAGGGGAGCAGACGCAGGTTTTGGAGCCGAGCATAATTTTGCCTTTGACTGACCAGTAGCTAAGTGAGCTCCTGTGTGCCTTGGGCAGGGAATTAGCAGCACAAATCTACAAAATGCTCAGCCCTTTGAGTTAAACCAGGAGAACATACTCCCAAAACTACCCTGAATCAAGAGATGACAGAGATGCCTGCTCTTCAAATACTGTTTTCTTTTAGCAGTGTTGAGAGGAATAAAAACTTCCCTCGATAATTTTTGTGGTAATTTTTAAGAGTTAGAAGTGTCCTTTCCACATCAGAACTTACACTTAAATAATTTTACTTCTAAGCAAAGGGTGTCTGGAGCTGAATGCCAAGAATATGGAAAACAGAGAGGATGAGAGGATGGCATCTCTGGACAGTCCCTCTCTGCTTGCAGACTCCATTTGCATACCCTGAAAACCAGGTGAAATTCCAGGCATTTTTACTTTATTGGATAAATTCTTTCCTCTTTCCAAGTGTTCAGGCCTGTGCTTTGGTAAAAGGCTGCCCTTTCACTCCCGAGAGGCAAACTCTTCAATTGTTTCAACAGAAAAGCTTCCTACACAATCCATCAAAAAGAACATCTACAGCATTTAATATAAGCCTGAGCATCCTAGGACTTGGAGAAATGCACCTCTTGGTTCCCTCTACAGAGGTGACAGGATAACGTTGCTGTGTTCCTGCCTGTAGAGCAACACTGCTTATAGACAGCTAAATTGACAGCAGAATAGATTCATTACTCCTCATTCTTGGATTAACGTAAAGGTAAAGGATCATGATGGATGCTAACTGAAACACATGGTTTGATCCTGTTCTCAGTTTTCAGATTTTTTTCAGTTTTCAGTTTTCCACAGATTTTTAAGACATGATTAAAACTGCTGCTGACAGCAGACTTGTTATCCCACAGTTCTTGCAGGCATGGTGGAGGTTGCACATGGGATTGAAGCAATCTATGTCTACCAAAGGAAAGGGGCTGCTCAGGAATGAGAAGCTCCTCTAGAATTTGCAGCTCTTGCACTCTGTTTTGGTGAGCATGCTCTCTATCAGCAGGGTGGAAGGAAGATTGACCTGGAAATGAGGAGAAATCCTGTGTTCAGCACTGGAAAATTCAGTTTTCAAGGTGGAAATGGAAGATTTCTCCTACAGTCAGAGCTGCAAACTCGTCTTTGGCAGTTGTTACAGACTCACAGTATGGCTGAGGCTGGAAGAAATCTCTGGATGTCATCTCATCCAACCCCCCTGCCCAAGGAGGGTCGTCTACAACCAGTCATCCAGGACCATGTCCCACTGGATTTTGACTGTTTCCAAGTATGAAGAATCCACAGCACCTATGGGCAATCTCTTCCTGGTTTTGGTCACTGGTTTTTTTTGGAGCAAGAAAAAAGGAAAAAAACCCACATGTTCCCCGATATTCAAGTGACACTTCCAGTTTTTATGTTCAGGACCTCTGGTCCTGGCACTGGGCCCCACTGGAAAGAACCTGGGTCCATCCATCCTCTTCACACCTTCCCTCCAAGTATTTATCTGCAGTGATGAGATTCCCCCTGAACCTTCTCATCTCCAGGCTGAAGAGTCCCAGCACACTCAGCCTTTCCTTAAAGGAGAGGTGCTCCAGTTTTTGCATCATCTTTTTGGCCTTTTTCTCACTCCCAGTGCAGGGACATACTGGAGAGAGGCCAGTGGTGGTTGATAGCATGGAGCTGCCCTGGCTCTGCTGCTGAAAGGGAGCACAGACTTACAGGGGTTGTTTTCTCCAGACTGGTGTTCCCAGAAGGGGAAAAAGAACCTTTTCCCTCGCACTGCAACTGCCTCGATGAATGAGCAATGGCAGGTTAGTGGGCAGTAAAGTCTGTCAAACCCACATGCTGGTTTCTCACGTTTCAGTCAGTTTTTTCACCTTTCTGTCAAGTAAAAATAACATATTTCCCAGGGACTTTGAGTCTGGTGATGTGGGAAGAACCACCTGTTAAAAAAAAACACCAGGGAAGTTTTCCTGCTAATTTGTCAAAGGCAGAATTNAGTGTGGCGGTTTGTTATTAATGAGTGTAGCAGTTCACTGAGAGCCCTGCTAAGGTCAGAGGTGTTTTTTGCCTCTTACTCCAAGGGAGTGCTATCAGGGCTTACGGAGAGATAAAGCTTCCCCTGGCTCTGAGACATGTCTGGTGGAAAGATCCATCTCAGACTGGGCAGGCTGGTGTTATTTAGCTGTGTAGGGTACAGCAGCTGGACAACTCAGGTTAGGAGACTTTTGTTGCTTTGGGATACCCTTCTCCATCCAGAGGTAGGTGGCCCAGCAGGTTTCTGCCTGGGGTGATGGACCTGTATGTGGGCTGTGCCTGGCAGGACCATGCAGGAGTGTGGGAAGAGAGTGGTGCTACCACAGCAGGAATATCCTCAGTCCCCAGGACAGCTCCCCATCACCAGATGAGGAGCAGCCCACTCACATCACACTCTGGGAGACTCCAACCCACAGCTTTCCCTAAGCAGTGAACAGGCCAAAAGTCCTGCCCCCCAAAGGAGCTCAGAGCCTTCTACTTAATTTAGTGGGAGAAGCACAACTACCCTATTTTTTTCTCAATGAAAGCAGTGGAGAATAGGAATGGCTGAGCTCCATGGTGGATCTCTAGAACATACAAAGTCTGGGAAGCGTTCTGCTGGTCTTCAAGATCTAAAAATGAGTTTTCAGGCCTTGCTGTCGGGAAAGATTTTCTGTTTAGGAACAGCACTCAAAAGCCCAGCTCTGGCACTGGTGGGACATCGGTGGGGTATCAGGTCTCAGCCACTTGTTTGTGGCGGCGGTGGTGTGACATCCCCCTGTGCTGGCAGACCTCAGGCAGTGCTGCTCAGCCACAGCTCCTGCTGGCACAAAAGCAAGCAGGTCCCTATCCCTGCAGAATGAAGATCCACTACAGATTTTGCAGTTAGAGGTTTGGTGCCTTTGAAGAGGATATGGCAATTCTGCACAAGGTTATCATTAGGAGAACTTTAAATTAAAAATGCAAATATACATACATACATATATATACACACACATACGTATGTACCCTGTACTTGCTACTTACCAGCTTATTGTGCCTGTCCTCAGAAACAGAGGTTTCCATTTCCAACTATTTCTCATGATAGACCTAGAAGGTCTACACCACACCCTGTACTATCTTAATCTCATAATCACTGAGTAAAAAAGCAAATGCAAAGAAAATTTTGTGGCATATATAAAGTTAACATTAAAAATAACACATACAAAAAGCACAGATGTCAGATGCTGGATATCTGGAACAGTCTGCTTATTTACGCAAATAAAAGTGATGTTTCATTGCTTAGTCCAGTGCATGCTTTCTTTTATTTTTTTATCAGCTCCAGAATCTGTTATGAATGTTTCATGTGTATTTCCAATGACACACTAACTGTTTGAATAAACAAAGTGCATTTTCCTTCATCCCTGCCTGTTCGATTGACTTTGTCTGGAATGCCAATGAGGAACTTTTCTTTGCAAAACTAGTCACAGAAAGATAGCGATGTGAATTCTGTCCAGCAGTGTTTGCACAAGCACCGGCAGCAGAATTAACACGAATACTCTTGGGAATTTGTTTCTTCAAGGTTAACGTCAGAAATGATTTATTGAGGCCTTCCTCCTGTTCGCCAGTCTGGCATCCATCAAATGAGTAAACATGCTCCCCCCCATGATTTCAGAGTGCTCTGAGACTGATCACTGAGCAAACACTTCATTTCAGAGTCAATATTTTGGGAGTAATCAATCAAATTGTATTTACTGCTACAAAATTTAGGTTGAAATACTTTGAATCAAAAGTCAAAATCAGAGTATTTTGAAGACAAATTGAAGGGAAATCCATTTTTTCCTGCTGATACACTAAAGTTGTTCAGCAGTTATTGAGATAGTTGATCTGGTTAAAGCTATATTCACATTATGTAGAATAATTAAAAAAAACATTTTTTTTTGAAATTACAGAAATTAATATTTCTGTCCTCATGTGTTCCCATTTCAAGAAGAAATAGGATTTGCATGGTGTTGCTACACACTCGTGCTATAAAAATGCCCCTTCCAATGTTTTCAGTATTAATCGTTGTTCCTGAGAGCTAGCTTGCTAGCTTTCTTTCTTTCTCTTTCTTTCTTTCTTTCTCTTTCTCTTTCTTTCTTTCTTTCTCTTTCTCTTTCTTTCTTTCTTTCTCTTTCTCTTTCTTTCTTTCTTTCTCTTTCTCTTTCTTTCTTTCTTTCTCTTTCTCTTTCTTTCTTTCTTTCTCTTTCTCTTTCTTTCTTTCTTTCTCTTTCCTTCCTTCCTTCCTTCCTTCCTTACTTCCTTCCTCTCTTTTCTTTACAAAGTGTACACAGAAAGGGATTCTTCCTTTCCATCATAAGTGATAACTATAGAAATCTGCATTCACAGGGTCTTACTGAATTGCAGGCAGAGCTCCCAGAACCAAGATAGCTGTCAGAGAATTTAATTTATACATTCTAGTCACAGCCAAAAACACTTCCCCTCAATCTCAGAAGATTTTAGGTAGTTTAAAATATGAAAGAGGAACCTGAGATAGAGGCTTGAAACTGGCAATACCTCTACATCAGTATCAGATTAGGATGCAATGCTAATTTTACCCTGTTCAAATGCCAGCTTTAAGTGTTCTTGTCAACGTGAGAACACACTAGAACATTAAGCCATAAAAAATGGATAAAAGCTGTTAGGCTTGTAGTTGGACTTGATGATCTTAAGGGTCTCTTCCAATCCAAACGATTTCATGATTCTCTGACCAGCTGTGCACAAACATTCATTTGGCAAATGGCTGCATTCATTGAAAGTCTTTCACTCTTGGATTTTGCTCTGCTGGCAGCTACTGACCCTTCGGCTCTGCCAAGAGCTGGGTGCAGCCCCATCTGCTTTGTGCAGTGGTTCCCAGATTAGTTCAAAACTCTGCACCCTGGGTATGTTGTGTGCTGTCTCTGTTGGCAGCCCTGTGGGAGTGCTGAGCAGCCATGGCTGCCCTGGGACGGACATATGCCCACATTCTGGGCCACCTTGGGGCTCTCCTTCTGTGCTGTTCTTCTTTCTTCTCCCTGGTATCTTCCTCCTGCCCCTGCCCTACAGGGCTCAGGTCCAGTTTGTTTTCCAACCCTTGAGAAAGGAAATTCTAAGGGGGTCTGCTTCAGTTAAAAAACACTCTTAGTCAAATTTGTATGCAAATTCATAGAGGAACTAGAGAAGCTAGATGGAGAAAGCCCTTTGCAGTACTCTTTTTTTAATAAGGCCAATTCTTCATCTCCTCCTGTGGGACAACTCTCGTTCCTTCCTTAGGTGTGAGGTGATGAACCAACAGGTGCAATAGGGAATGGGATGCGAAGTGCCAGGTTTCATTTTTGCTGTGAATCTGTTCACATGGAGATTCTCCTCCTGCTTACCCTACTCTGTGTGCCTCTTTGGACCAACAGATTCTCAGACTTTAGTCTTTCTTCTGTCCCCTGGAGGTTAGTTAGGTTCTTCTACACATCACTTAAACACCTCCAGGAATGGTGAGTCTACTACTACCCTGGGAAGCTTCTTCCAGGGCTTGACAATGAGGAAATAAACAAATTTTTCCTAATATACAACCTAAACCTCCACAGGTGCAATTTAAAGCTATTTCCTCGTCTTATCACTCATGTCCCAATGGCCATGGCAGCTGCTGAATCCTACTCTCTCCTTTAATTCGCCGTGGCTGGGTCAATCCCTCTGGGACATGAGACAGCAGATCAGTAGCAGATTTGGAAAGGGGCTGCAAACTCCTGATGGGAGCCCAGGCTGTGGGAGGGAGCGATGGGGCTGCAGAGAGCAGCTACTGGAAAGGCCACTTGAAAGAGGAGGACTGGGCTGGTGGCTGTCTCTCTCAGATTTGATTTTTCACAGCCAAAATAAGTAAAAAGCAGCTGATGTTCTGAGAAGAGGGGGAAGGAGGGATGAGGCCCTGTTCAGTGCATCCCGAAGGTGGCAGGGCTCTGGAAGAAGCAGATGCTGCTCTCTGGAGGGAGGGACTTTGAGAGCTCACAAAAGTGAAACCCAGCTCATCCCAAGATAAAATGATGGCCAGCTTTGCTGATGCTGACAGGGTGAATTACTGGTGTCTCAGAATAAGGTCTGCCCCTTTCCTTACTTTGGTTGTGAAAGCATTCTCTAGGGAGGTATGGATGGCTCCTCATTTCTTTTGGCTCTGCTCAGGCTACAGCTGTAGCAACATGATTGTTTTGTGAGTGGAATGGTATTATTTTTTGTCATAACTTTCATACACCGGGGCCTCTTCGGCTGATTTTTTTTTTAGTTTATATATATATATATATACACACATATTCTCTCCTGCTCTGAGAAGCCTCTTCCCCATCTCCAGGCCTCTCCTGCACCCCCTCTTTTCAAGATGTACACTTGCATTGTGGGTGTGCGTGACTCTGCAAATGCTTTATGCTTTCTTCCTGCGGCTGACAGCCCTTCCCATCACTGCCAAATGGAAGCAGAAAGAAACAAGGCTGTCAGCCCAGGCTGGAGGCTTTATTTTCTGCTGTGGTCCCCCAGGTCTTCTTCTAATAAACATAACTGTGTTAGTGTGAGGCCAAGGAAGAGATTGTGTTAAGTCTTTCAAATAAACTTTTTGGACTACATGCGCTGCTGGCTTTGCCAAGAGCAGCTTTCCTCACCACAGCAGGGGACAGAGGTCCCATTGGCCCTTTTGCCATGCCACTTTACCAGGTCTGGTTTTTTTTCTCCATGAGCACTGTTATCAACCTTCCCGTAATCATGCCAGCCTTGAACCCAGGGCTGAACAAGGAGAGATTAATAGAATCATAGAATCATTGAACGGTTTGAGTTGGAAGGGACCTTAAAGACCATCTAATTCCACTCCCCCTACCATGAGCAGAGACACCTTCCACCAGACCAGGTTGCTCTAAGGCCCATCCAGCCTGACCTTTTACACTTCCAGGGATGGGGCATCCACAACTCCTCTGGGCAACTTGTTCCAGAGCCTCACAACACACCACAGTATAGAATTTCTTCCTAATACCTAATCTAACTTCTTTGAATTTATTAAACAGTGGGTGAGCTTGTGATTTTCTTTGCTGATGCACTTGGTACAAGCCATAATCTATAGCCCAGAGCTGGTAGAATGTGCTGCTGGACAAAGCCTTCACCAGCAGTAGATGAGGTACCTGCCCCGCTTTTTGACACGAGTGGAGGGCAGGGCTGGGAGAGGCTTCAAGCAGCTGGGGCCAGGGTGCAGCTGCCACTAGATGTCAGCCATTCCTTGTTGCAAGGCAGAAGACCTTCGAATGCAGGAGAAATCCCTGAAAAACCGAATTTCTGCTTTTCCGTGGCACTCTGCTTATCATCCCTTACCAAGTACTTGAGTGAGAGTTCCTCTGAGCTACTTTGGAAGTAAACTATCAATTAAAACATTTACTGTCAGGCTGTTTCTCTGCATAGTAATATTTTAAAATTTAATATTGTAGAAGCAGAAGCAGTCTGCTGAATGATTTGCATCTATTTTGCAGGACGGATGTTTTTCCCTTTCTCAGAGCAAGCTCAGGAAATGAAAGAACCAGACAGGAAACTAGCTAAATGCTGATGGAAATATAAGATGACATTTATATTGCCAGTGTATTGACAAGCCATGGGTAATTGTTTGGGGTTTTTGTTTTGTTTTGTTTATCTTTAATGTTTTAAACATTTGATTTTAAAATGGACAATATTTAAGTAAAATATTCATTTTCTGAGCTCCCCAAGTGGATCTAACTAATAAGCACTTTCCCTTCTGGAAGGAAACACAACAACAAAATGTAAGCTACAAATTACAGTAAACTTTCTGGTGCAATAATATTTGTCTTTGGCATTTAACCTGTTTTCTCTGGTGTTGTACCTAACATCTGGCACACAGGATGCCCCTGCTCCCCAAAAAAACTAGGAAAGGAAAACAACAGTTTCTCGGTGATACCTTAGCGCGAGTCCTCATTTGCTGCTGCTCCCCTCTAAGCCACCTTTGTGCTCTTCCAGCCCCATGGCGACTGTTTGGTAGGCTGTTCCCAGAGCATAAAACAAAACATCTGGTTGCTAACAACACAAAGCTGTTACAACAGCTGGAGTCTGCCAGGATGTGCAGGACCTCTGGTCAGAAATCATTTCCCAGCTGCAGGAAATAGTTAGTGATATGGGATCTATTGCACCAGCTCAGCGTCAGCTGAGAGCTGCCTGACCTGCACCCATCCTCTCACCCATTCCTCCTGGTGAGGTGCAGCAGGATGGCAAGACCCTGCTCCAGCTGGGACCGTGCTCTGCCTCATTTCTGTTGCAGCCGGTGTTGGCTTGGCAAGCACGCAGAGATGCTTTGCTCTGTACACAAGTTACACCAGAGTCTGGCAGTCGAGTTAAGCCATGCTAGACTGAGAAAGAGGCTGCAAACTCCTGGCCTGTATTATGAGCCCATTAGTCCAAGCATGCTGAAAAGGGCACTACGGAGCATCAGCAACACAGCTGCTATGGGACTGCGTAAAGGGGTGTTCACCTACAGGTGAGCAGTTCATATCTGGACTCAGTCACCCCAGTTAAAGAATTAGGGAGTTACTGACAGCTCTGCTGAAGGCTTTGCTATTTTAGTTGAGGCTAGAGAAGCTGGAAGTGGTCAGGAAGTTGTCACTTTGCTCTCTTCCATTCCTACAACCTCACAGGTAGATACAGCTCTGGCCTGATGCATCTGGGAAGATGGTGCAAGAGGGCTTGGGAAGCAGCTCTGCAGGGTAATGCCTGTACCATAGCACAGGTATGTTGTACTGGCAAAGTGAAGGAGGAGCTGAAATGTGGCACCATTATGGGAATGAGTGGCTGAAGATGGAGGAGGTGTGGTGGAAACCAGCACTGAAGCCAGGGACTTGGTGATACCATATTTCCACATTACTGGAGCTTAGGCTGCTCCTGATTGCTGGCAGCACAACTCTGGCCTCCCTCTTGATAAACTCCCAAACATTTGCTTTCTTTAAAGACAACTTAAAAAAAAGAAAAAAAGACAAACCCCAAGCATAAATATCAAAACAACCACATAAAGTGCTCATAAGGGTTAATTTTTTGCAAACATTTTATACAGATATATACATACTTCCCTCAATGGGCAAACCTGAGTGGATTTGTCATCTCCGTGGCTTGGGGAGCTTGCACACCATTCAGAGCCACTCCAGCAATCCAGTCACTTCATAGGTGATGCTCTGAGACACCTGATGTCAGGAATCTGTGTGAAGGCAAGCACCCGTGAGAGAGACCTGGAGCAGCCAACAGAATTCCACACCTGAGGTTTCCAGGTGGCATGAAAAAGAGGGAGAGCCTGCTCCTTCCCCCAGAAGCTCTTTTATATTTGTTACAGTTAACAGTAGCTTTATTAAAGAGTCATTAGGATAAGTTTGAGAGATTGCATTAATCACCAGCCTGAGAACATTACAAGGATGAGCTGCCAAAGGCATGAGCAAATCACTCATAATTACCAGTTTTAGATGCTGCTCTTCAAAACTTGATTAACTACAGAGTCACAGGTGATAGATGCTACTCTTTTTTATAGCACACCCTCACTATTACCCACTCTAGTCTGATTTAGGTTCTTATTAGAATAACATTCTGATAATTAAAAAATCCCCCCCACAGATTGTTTCATGATGGAGACAATTAAGTGGGTTTAAATAATTAATATTGCATATTGTTCTATCAGTGTCAAAAGAAACTGGTGAGAGATGCACAAAAAAAGCAACTCATTGCTGTCCCCATACATCACAACTAGGAACAGAAATGACAAACAGGAATGAAAAGTAGAGCATTAGTAAGCCTACGTTTTTAGAAAACCATTGCTAGAAAACGTAGGCATTCAATTGAATCTCTCCTCTGAAGGGTTGAAATCACTGAAATCGCCCATAGGAATGAACTCATTTCAAGCAGGTTACTAAGGATTTTCCCCTTCCAAAAGCCACTAATAGTTCCCATATACCGAACAGACCGGTGGTGACGCTGCCCTCCTCCACCACACGCTCCAGACCCGAACTCTCACGCTTTGGATGTACGTATTCCATAACAGCTGAAAGAAAAAGAGCCTTACAAGAGGTGCTGCTCTTCTCAGGAGCCACATCACAGAGTGCCAGAGCAGCAGTGGGCCGTGTTTCTGCATTGCCTTCCAGCTGGGATTTGAGGACACGCTCCCACAACACCAAAGCTCGAGCTGCAGCCCCAGCCAGCACTCAGGACCCGGGTGCTGTCCTTGAAAGGGTTTCTGTCCACTCTGTGTGCAGAAACATGAACATACTTTCACTGCTGCCCAATGATGTCGTGTTCTCGGTTATTAGATCCAAACCATGCTGGATTAACCCATTCAAAGCATCCTTTCACCACAGCATGAGCATTTCAGTCCTTCTTCCTTCAGGGGAAAAAAGCACTTCCAAAAATGGTGAAGCCTATTTAAGAAACAAACTCACCAAAAATGTGAAGGCTACCAGGAATTCTTTAGTTATCCACAGAGGTTAAAGTTTTATTTTGATATAAAAATTAAATAGCAAAGTTGTTTTGGTTTTTTTACAGTGATAAATTAGAAATTTACAGTACATACATTGAAGTAGATATATTTTCTGTACACCCCAAAATAATCTATTTCCTTAAAATTCAGAGAAAGGAGTTAACTTGTCTGTTTTAACAAAGAGCTAAGCTTGTACCTCTCTGGCAGATGCTTCTGAAACCTGCAGTGCCAAGAGCACAGGCTGAGGGGGGAGATGGGAGCAGGGACTGTGCAATCCAGGGAAACGCCTGCAAAGTTTCTGGTTGTATAACCACAGCAACTGCATTTCCGAGACAGGATTAGTCACACCGGTTTTGGCCTTAAGCTCGTAACAATGTTGAAATGAGAGAACTTAAGAGCTGCTGATACCCGCTCTACGCAAGAGCCAGTTTTTAGGCTGTCTGCTGTGTCTTCCCACTTACATGGCCCCGACATGGAGCCGGGTAAATGCACGTGGGTGAATATATCAATGGACTGGTCTAATTGATGCAACCACTAATTTCACTTTGGGTCAGTACAGTGATCCCCCAACTGCTGAGGAAAGATGTCTCTTCAGGAACAGCAGCTGGTGTCTCCCCCCAGCCCTTTCCCGCAGCATTTGAATCCCTCACACCCTTTAATGGAATATCCCTCCAGGTCCCTCCTAGGGCTACACAGTGCCATCCTCATCCAGCTCAGTGTGTCTCACATCGCCAGGGGCATCCCTCTGTCAACAGTTCACAGGGTCATAGGCAGAGATGCAAGGATTTGATAAAAAGGCACTATTTAACGTTCACTTCTGTGTACATAACAAGGTTAAAAATGCCATTTATTGAATCAGTCTGCCCAAAGAATGGTCTTATTGGCCAGGAGAGTATCCAAAGTGTTTCAGCGTGAAGCACACCTTGAGTGAACATGACACCTTGGCAGAGCTAAATACTAGGTTACAAAAAAGAGCCATACTGCATCCTCGCTCCTTGAAAGCCAACGTACAGCTGCTGACTTTACATTCGTCGCTGCGCCAGCAGAAAGACTGCATGATGGAGAAGCTCAGCCATCTAAAGATCTCACACTTGCAAAACTCCTTGTCCATGAAGGAATAACCAGCTCCAAATACAACACTAACAGCGAAGAGACTTTACAGAGAGGGTGAAAAGGCCCAGCTGGAACATGGTGTTGGCCAAGACAGTGCTTGTGTGTCTTGAGCAGAATGTGTCAAGTTGTCACTTGTTCTGCTGGAGAGGGAGCCCGACCGCAAAGACTGCCATTAGGGTTTGTTTGGGGTCTGGATTTTGTTTGTAAAAGAAAAAAAGTTCTCTAGCACATGTTTCGACACTGACATTGAAACAATATATGCTTCTGGGACGGATTAGTGCTCACTTCCAGAGCCGGAGTGAACTGTGGTTTGGGAAGCACATGGGCACCTGTGTGGAAAGCAAGTACTTTAATAAAGCAGCATCTGTTCTCAGCTGCCCTGGAAGATCATGGGAGTTGGGGCACCAGGGGGATGCTCTGCAGCTGATCAGGTTCCACACAAACAAAGGAAGCAAAATCTTGGGGCACATACATAAAACCAAATGTGTTTCAAAGGGATAGAGCATCATAACAGTGTTCTTTCTCATAAGTGCTTCTAGGATATTTGTATTTGCATCACCTTTCTTACTAGCCCCTGACACTACATTCAGCTCCCCACAAGTACAAGCCAATGGCTCCTCAAATAAAAGAATAAGAAAATGAAACAGTTTCTTTGAAACAACATTATTCACCAATAAACTAGTTTTCTTGGATCCTTTTACAAAAACTGGGAAGGTCTTTGTTGCTCCTGAGGACTGAATGCCTACTCACATTCTGTGTGTAAATATACATTAAAAAAAAAATCTCCATAGCTGTCAGTGAGCAATTGAAGCGTCGTTGTGAGGCAGTCAGCTGTACTGCAATGTCATGGGCTGAGAATGATCTTTTAATTGCAACTGACACACATAATTATACAACTGATCTGTGTGAACATGAGGCTGCCAAGGAACTTAACATTTTGCTTCTCCACACACTGGCGTCTACAGACGAGATACCATCACACTGAATGAAATACATTAAGACTTAATTGGTTCATGCAATGAGTCTCCAGAAAGAGACAAGTAAGTTTGCTTGGAGAAACAGCATTGTTTGAAGGTACCTTCAACTAATTTTTCTCTTTCCTGGAGGAAGGAACACTATATAGTTAAGACTTCTTTAAAAGCTAATAAATGCAGCAGAATAAAGTGGTCTGCTAGAAATAGCAGGAGCACCTGAAGGGGCAGGAATGGAGGCAGATGGATAATGATAATAGATGCAGAAGACCATACACAGTTTCCCACTTAGAGCTAATTCCTCTCCTTCTGAGGATGGCCTTGAGTTAAGCTTTTAGATTTTATAAATATTGATAGAACCACAGAATAACTGAGATGGGAAGAAACACAGGGCAGTTCAAATTCCCACAAAGCAGAATCAACTCTCCATTCAGACCAAGTTATAAATGGCAAAAATGAGTCAAAATTATTATTAGGCTATTAGATGACTGAAAAGTCATCCTCACTAATACCTCACTAAATCCTACTCATCACAGGTAAGGCCTGGAAAGTCCATTTGCTATTTATTTCAGGACATGATCCCTGACTGAATTGTACAGTGTATTGATGAGCAGGGCATAAAGACAGAATCCTCATCAAGTGCTTCCTTCTCAATGCTGAGCTCAGAAAGAAGACATCTGACTGAGGTCCTGGATGCTCCATCTTCTGGTAACTCAGTAACTGGACCCTAATTAAGGCCAGAATTTGGCCCTGGACTGCCTTTTCTCCATCAGCTGTAAGACGATAAAGGAAAACATCACCCCACAGCTACGGGCTACAGCACCTCCATTTCTAAAGACTTCAAGACTACAGTAATTGCATCCTGCTTAAAAAAAAAAGGAAGATAACATGTTTAGGTATTTCACAGCTTTTAAAGCCTCCCTGGGCTCTCCTAGTTTGGGCAGCATGGTTTATGGCTATTGTATCTGCAGCATGATCTTTTTGCTGTTTATTTTTTAAGGCTTTTTTTTTCTCCCATCCCCAGAGACAGGTTGTGTAACTGGCCCCCTACTCTACCCCCAACATTTACACAGCAATGCTTACACATGATCAGTCCTTCACAGGAGAGCAGTCAGACCAGAGGGATGCTGTCCTTTTCTCATACCACGGTCTCGTTCCCTTTCCCGGGTTTCACCCAACCATCTGCTCTCTTCTCCCGTTTCACTTTCCCTGAGTTCACCAGTCTGTTGGAGCACTTCTGCCACGTGTGCAGAGTTTTGGCTGACCAGATCCACATACCTGACGTAATACCCACCAGAAGGGACATGAAAATTTTGAGCATCTCCACTGCCATATTGGAATCATCTGCTGAATAGCGGAAAATGGCCCAGTTGGAGATTTCGTAGAAATAACAGGCAATGACACATGTTGCTGGGACGGTGTACAGCACTGAAAAGACCCCAATTTTGACCATCAGTCTTTCCAGTTTGTCAGTTTTAGTTCCATCTTTCTGGAGATTAGACCTGATTTTAAATAAGGCCACAAGTCCTGCTGCAATGAATAAAGTCCCAATGACCAGGTAGGTAAAAAGCGGAGCCACAACAAAGCCTGTCAGCGCATCCAGATTCTGGTTCCCAACATAGCAGAGGCCGGTGAGCTCATCTGCATCTACAAGTCTCATAATCAAAATGACAATGGTCTTCACTGCCGGGATGGCCCAGGCTGCAATGTGGAAATAGGAGCTGTGCATTTCGATTGCTTCGTGGCCCCACTTGAGTCCCGCAGCCAGAAACCATGTCAGCGTCAGAATAACCCACCAGATGGAGCTAGCCATCCCGAAAAAGTACATCAGCAAGAAAATTATCGCACATCCTGTGTTCTTAAGACCTTCTTGGATAAGAACAGGTTCTGCTGCCTCTTCAAAATCACAGGATATCCTTTCCCGGCCCACAGTTAGCCTCACAATATAAGCAATGCTATAAATATTGTAGCACATGCTCAAAAATATGATTGGCCGCTCCGGGTAGGAAAACCTGGATGAATCAATCAGGAAGGTCAGGACTGTGAAGGCAGTCGAGATGAAGCAAAGACTGGCCCATATGGCCATCCAGATATCTGTGAATTCCTTAGCTGACCTGCTGTACAGACCAGCATCGTAACCACACTTCAGGACACAGCTCAAGCTTCTCTTCACCCAAATGTACTGATCTGAGTTAGATCCCATGCCGTGGCACTCTTCTCCAGGCTGCAAGGAGGTCTTGCTGTGAAGGGGAACCTCTTCGTCTCCTGGGCCCTCCATGCACATGTGGTTGTGATCATTCTGGGGTGGGAATTTGCTGCAGTTTAGACTGTCTGGCCAGGCAAACCCAAATTCTTTTAAAACAGGTTCACATCTTCTTTTGACAGAGAGGCACATGCCTCCACAGGGACCTATGGGGATGTTAATCTTCTCTGTGCACATTGGCACATAAACCGAACACAGGAAGAACTGGAAGAGAGAAACAGAAATCACAAGTGCTTCAGGGGAAAATGAAACAGGTTGCAATATAACAAGTTTTCCTTTTTTTCCTTTTTAGCAGTAATATTTGGTCCTTTGCCTTAAAAAAACAGGAAGCAGCATAAAACAAATAAACCAAGAACAATAAAAACAAAAGAGGAAAAAATCTCCCAGTGTTGTCTTCTTTCAGTTCAAATGTGGTCCAAAGCCAAGCCTGAACATTTTACTCCCTAGATTAGCTCCACATAAATTTAGCCCACCAGTCCCAATGAAACAAGCAGGATTTAGCTAGATTTAAACCTCAAGGGTACAATTTAAGAAAGAAGAAAACCAAATTAAAGCGGTTTAAACAAATACATATATTTGTTCTGAGCATTACCTGGATATCTCATCTAAGAAACAAACAGGAGAAAAAAAAATTTATTGAAATACTTTTGTTCACGATCCTCCTAGAAAAACGTTTTTCTTTTACAATAAGTTCCCGTATGCATTTACGACGGTAATAGAATATTGTAGTTTCCTCGTCTTTTGAATAATAGTAATTTGGCGATGCGACACCGTGAGAGGAATTGCGTGCTGACTCGGGAACTCTGCCCCGAGAAACAAGCTGGGTTTTGTTTGAGGAAATCCATGCCCCGTGGGGAGGACAGGGATCCTGCCATTCGCCTGGGAAAGGAACTCCGGCGGTGAAGCTCCCGGCGGGATCCCGAGCTGCCCCAGCTCCCCGCGGCCAGCTCCACTCGTTCCGCATGGAATCGGGCGCGGCACCTGGAGCACGGCCGGGACGGAGGGCAGCGGCCGGGAAAGCTCCCGGGGTCGCCGCAGCCTCCGCGAGCGGGCGGGCGGGGGGTACCGCGCTGCGGCGGGGGCTCCTGGCCGCGGGCAGCCGGGACACCGCCGGGACACCGCCGGGACACCGCCGGGACACCGCCGGGACACCGCCGGGACACCGCCGGGACACGGCACCTCCGCCCAACGTGAGCCACGCTGTCTTCCCAGCCAGCCAGGAGCGACACTGCGAGGCGGCGCGACTTTCGGGTTGGTTTAGTAC
>WAAG01046136.1:25036-35825 GCA_013390105.1 Tichodroma muraria
GCAGCGCCGCCGGCCGCGCAGGGCAGGGCAGGGCAAGGCTCGGGTGCTACCTGCGCCGCAGCCTGGCACCGGGCAGGTTCCCCCCGCTCCCCGGCGAGCCCCGGCCCTCACCCCCAACCCCGAGGAGCGCGCTTCCACCGGCTGCATCCCACGGCTCCGCGCAGGGGCCCCTGCTCCTTGGGGAGCCACTTACTGCACCTCCCATCCTTCATGCCTCAGAAACCCTGGGGATTCCTGTCCGTGTCTTGTCTCTCCGCAACAGGTTCCCCCCTCTGTCCCGTGTGGCCATTGCCCCTGGGAGACGTCGTCACTATCCGCAGAGTTCCCACCATGAGTGCTGGTCCTAGGGGCTCCCCAAGTTCCGCTCCACAGGGACAGGGTAGGCTGAGCCCCGTGCAGATGTGTTTGGGCTCAGCAGATGTGTTTGGGCTCATCGTGCCCTAATCCTCCGCTCATTTCTGGCCTTTCTCCAGCCCTAAGTGCTCAGCTCTTCCACTGTCGGGGTTAAAAATGTCCGGGGTGGCTTTCTAAGCTGCTGCTTTGCCTTCTCAATGGGTTAAACTGCGCCGCTGGGTCACATCTGGGCTGTAGCACTGTTTGTTTTTTCATTGGGGCCATGAAACCTGTAGGGCACTGCTAGGTACCTCCTGGCATTTGTATAAATCCCTGTAAAATAAGTAAGTGTGGATGAAGCATTTGTGAATTTGGGAGGAAAGGGCTGGATGATTAAGCAGACTTTTAACATGTCAGCAGGAGGAGGGATTAAGAGCAGAGGAACAAGGCTCACACTTAAATTCTCTTGATATTATTTATACCTGTAATAAAATCTAGTTGAGCTGGTTGTGCCTTTAGCAAAAATATGTCATCTATTAATGAATTGTTTGTAAAGCACTTTGAAAATATTTGTAAAGCCCTGGTTAAGCAACCTCCTTCTGTGTGCATGCAGCATGTGGCATGTGCATGTGCTCCTGAGGGTGTCTGTCACAGGCAGCCAGGCCTCTGAGTGCACCTCAGGGCCTTTGCTGCTCCTCATCATTCCCCAGCTCCACTGGTCAACCAAGACTGGGACTAATGGGATAAGCTGCCCCTCAGCTATTGCTCCTTACCAAGCACAAGACTGTAAATCACAGCAAAACCTGTGCTGTGAAGTGCTTTGTGCTCACTCACAGCAGGTTTCCCCTCTGAGGCTATGTCGCCAATGGGGTTTCTTTACCTCAGAGAGGGGGGAAAGTGTGTGTGAGCTGTCCTGGGACATGGCAGGGACTGATGGGCATTAATGTGCTTCCCTCTAGCAAGATGGGTAGTGCTTTAATTGAGGCTTCATGAGCGTACCTATTTACACAGCTCTCATTGCTGTAACACTTTAAATCTAGTGGAATAAACAGTGTCTCTAACCTCACAAAATCCTTGTGAGGCAGACAAGTAATATTATCTTAACTTTTTAAACACAAAGGCAGACAGTGCTCCAGTCCCAAGGTCAGGCAAGGAGCCTGCAATGGAGTCAGCAACTCAACCATATCTTGCAAAGCCCATATTTACCTGCAGGCATTGCTGTCTGCACCCAGCAGTGCTCAGCTGCTAATCGGGTGGGTGATAATGCTGTGAACGCACACGGTGTGCTGCACATGTCCACCGAGCTGTTCCCAGCCCCGCCAAGTTTACCTTCCCTAGCACACAAGTGCAGGGAAGGGGTGATGGGCGCTCCCCATGTGGTCAAACACATCAAAGTAAGAGGCAGGCTTCCACAGGAGAAGGTTTCGGTTGGAGTTTATTTTTTTTTCCAAATTATGTAGGAAAGAAGGCTAGAGGGAGAATCATAGTGATCTCAAAAATTATGCATCTTGGTCTTAGTATGTGAAACCCCTTTTCTGCCTGCCATCTCCTGCTGCAGTTAGGCGCTGAAGCAGAGTTTGCTGCTACTAGAATAAGGCCTTTACCTAATTCCCATGAAATAAACCACCTACTGCATATTCAGAAGTTACAAAGCAAAGCCCTCGGCCCATGGACTTAGTCCTTGGACTGAGTAAAACTGCAGTGGACACAAGTACCTTTGTAGAAGAACTCTCCCCCCAAAAAAACTCCTACCTCTATTGCTTCTTCTTTGAGAATACAAAATAAATATTAGAAAGTGCTACACTGCTGTGTTTGCTTTGGAAAGTCTTTTAGATAATGGGAATTAGTTTTCAAAACAAGAGTGCTGTGAGAGGCAGTGGCAAATCATATGAGAGGCTGGAGTTGGAAAAAATGGTAATTAACCTGCTTTGAACCTTATGCATATAACAGTGATTCAATGTCACCACGATAAGCATGTAGATAACATTTTCTTTAAACAGATCAAAATAGGAAAACTCCTGGATAGTGGATTTATAGATTCTTAGATTACTGGGCAGTGTGAGACACTGACCTGAATCTGGCACAGAAAAAACGACATTCCTTCCTTAATTATTGTTTGCCTGATTTACAGTGTATTTTTTTATAAATTTGATTTTAAGGGTTCTTTAGTTAAAGGATCAGCAGCCACCCTTACAACCATTATTTGTTGGCACTGCCAATAATTATGTTTGGTCTCTAGTCTGAGTTATCTTCTGCTTCCAGCCGCTGACTTTTGTTCTATCTTTGCTGGACAGGTTGAGTAGTCATTATTGAGATTAACCCTGTAGGTAATGTCAGGCTGTGATTAAGTTACCTTTTGGCCTTTTTTAGTAATCAAAATAGATTGAACTTCCTGAGTTTCTTATTGTAAGACATCTTTACCAATTCTTTAATCATACTTTTGATTTTAAAGGAGCAAGATTTCACACTGCTGTTTAAATACCACTTTCAGCCCAAACCATCCTTTACGGTATAAATAGATGTGTCTGAATAGTAATCTAAGCACCCTTGGTCCCTTTAGAGTCAGCTAAAGTCAGGATAGACAGACACAGAAGGCAGCTTAAACAATAGGAATGACATTAATCCTACTTATTATAATCTTGGTTTAAGTATTACCCCTTTACATTTTTATGTATTTTTTTCATATTTATTAAAGCCATGGGTGTATTTTTACACTATGAAATAATGTTTACTAGGATCTCTGCATCTCACGCTGATTTGTAGGGCATCTAGGAAGGTTCATAACTCTTCTCTGAACATTTTCAATGCATCAACATTTGCCTGAATTGTATTGGTAGAACATTCAGTTCTCAGCTCAGCTTTCCCACTGGAAAGATACTCCTGTCAAAAGTTCAGTCCTACAAGATGACCTTGCTTAGACCTCCAGGGACATGATCTATTCCACTGCACTGCAAGGAGGGCCAGGACTGATGCCTTGCAGGCAGATCTGAGAAAGCCTGGGCATCCTGTTGGTTTTCTAAAAAAAAAATAAATGTGGATGCCACATTAGGGTGTGATTATTTTAACCAAACATATATGTCAGCTTTTAGTTAGATGAATTTCATTCTAGAAATGCCTCTATCTCCCAGTTGACTGTAAAAGGAATGTAGGATGACCAGCTCAGAGGTGAAAACTCTCAAAGAGGTGTCTAGTGCTGGATGAGAGCAGTCCCTGCCCCCCAGCCAGTCTCCTGGGAATTGATGACAGAGAATATTGACAATACCTTCCAGAAAATTCTTTTAAAGATCTTGTATACAAGTCAAATAAATATATAAGGTTTTTAAAATGTGTAGATTCTAGAGTAGTTTTGGGACCCTGAAATTTTAAGAATGACTTAATTAATAATAGTTATTTCTATGATAAAACTCATGTGTTTTTCAATCTGCAACAAAAATGGCTGTTGGACCTAGCTGTTACCTGTTTTGTTTACTGACAATTCCACAACTTCCATCAAGTAACAGGCTTCTATCATTCATGACTTTCTTTTAGTCTCAATTTACTTAAAACAATAGTCTTTCAACATCTGTCCATTAATTTTTTTGTTTTGTATATTTTATCACATTCTTGTCATTCCTTTTGGATTTATATTCATTCAAATCAATGTCTCCTTTCTACTCTTTGATATTTATGCTTTTATTAAACTTAATAAATTTTGTAACTTTTAAATTTTATTAAAGATTTTTTTTAAAAAAAAAAATCTGAATTTCTGGTTGAATTTTTTAGTCAGGACCTTCTTTCTCAAGATCAAGACCTAAATCAATCATCTTCTTTATTCAATGACGTCTTTGCAAGCATCTAGCAATACATTTTAAATGCCATTCACAAGCTTAACATAAGTTTTCTCCATTACTTCTGTACTTCATGAGGCTGACTCTTTTAAAGCAGGAAATACATATATTCCCCTCTTTGCATTTATCCATTATCATCATCATTTCAGTTGTCCAGTAACAATCAGAATGAAGTGGTATTGCCACGGCACTTCCAGTGAACGTGGCTCTACTTGATCTCAGAAAAAAAAAACAGTGAGTGAGCTGCATATGTATTTACGCATGTGTATATATATAGATATGCAAATCTATTTGCAGACACAAATATCTGGGGTTTTATATATAAAGTATTCATAGAATCACAGGAACACTAAAGTTGGAGAAGAGCATTAAGTGCAAGCACTAACCCAGCACTGCCAAACTAAAGCCACCACTAAACCACATCCTTAAGTACCATATTTACATGTTTTTGAACACTTCCAGGAATGGTGATTCCATCACTTCCTTGAGCAGCCTGTTCCACTGCTTGATCACCTCTTCAGTAAAGCAATTTTTCCTGATATCTAATCTAAACCTCCTCTGGTGCAACTCGAAGCCATTTCCTCTTATTCTGGTGTTCGCTGATGGTGGGAGAAGAGGCTGCCCGCCACCTGGCCTCAGGAAATTGTGGAGAGCAGATGTAACACCGGTAACACCAGCGCACAAGGTGGTGCACGTTGTGGCACTCGTATTCAGTGGTGTTGAATCAATCAACACTGATCTCAGTGGAGCAGGACTTGTCCCAGACTTTAAAAAATAAAGTGTATATTATGTGAAAATTTACCTGCCATAGCACACTGCAGAATCCTTCTGGGCTTGACCCAATGGGATTTGGCTCCGGATACTCTCAGGATACTCTGTTTAAGTTTATACCCTCGGTGTCTGCATGTGAGCCAGCTCTCCGTGCAAAGGGGCATCCAGGCAATATCATCAGTGTGTCTAGAGCACGAGTCTCCTGACAGGCTGTGAATCTCTGTTTTCAAGCAGTTATGATTGTAATTTCTTTAAGGTACTTCAGTGTAGCTAAGCTGTGACACAGATCCCATATCTAGATTCAGATGTGTAATTCCTTGCATGCCAATTTGGGTCAATAGTTGCTCCATGACCCTTAAAAGTCAATATTTGGTTTGCACAGAGACCTCAGAATTTGGTTTTATAGCATTGTAAACAGGAAATTTCAGTGCTACTTAATGTGCATAATTTTGAGAAATCCTTAGCGTTTAGATAGCATCAAAACATTTGACAATACAAGAGGATTTCTCAGATGATGGGTGGGGTTAGAAATCCAGGTGGCACAGAGGTATCACACATAATGTTCCTTGGGGAACAGGGAGCAAAGCTGTCCATAAATCTCCTAAGATGAAAGGTGCCCGTATAAAGGCCACTTGGGTCACTTCATCTATCCGTTAGTATTTTTGTTTTCACACAGGTATTTCTCTTTTTAACTTTAAGAATAACTTCAATTTTCAAAATATTTTAAAGTTTTCCAAAAGCCTCTTTCCTCATATAATTCAGATTGATATACCTCTTGAACCAGATTAGCAGAACAGGCAAAGAGCTGTGAGGCAAAGTCACTCTCAGGATATAGTGAGACAAAAACACTTGCACAATGAGTTTTTCATAGTGTATCCACATTTATAAGATTTTGTGCTAAAATACAAATCCCATCCAAGAAACCCTGCCCTTTTCCCTTGCCTAATTTTGGCAACCTTCTCAGGAAAGCTCTGCTGCCGAGATACAGCATGACCAGTTTCAAGAACATCTCTTCCCTTTAGGAAAATTAGTAAACCTTTTGCCATGGTGGAGGCAAAACTCAGCATGAACTTTGGAATTAGTGTTTTTATCTCTCAGAATGATTTTCACTTTAAACTGCTGGTCACCATTACTCTGTAATGCTCAGAAACTCACATTCTGGCATGAAATTTCCCACACTGACCTTAGCCCAAATGATTATTCTTTTCTGGAAATTGCTGAACACTTTTCTTAGCAAATTGTTCAGAGGTCCCTTTTATTAATGCTCCTATAAGTCCAGAACAGCTTGGGTTTGTAGCTTCAGATTTGGCATGTGCAGAGTGCAATCCTGAAGGAGGAATGCACTTTTTGTAGTGTTTGAAGAAATTTAATTTAACAATAGCAAATTAGCCTGAAATCTCTGAAATAATAGACTGATTGCTCATGCGGCGTGATTTAGCCGTGGTAGAAAATGACAGGCTGAGTTCTCCCTCCCTGAAAGGTCATGAGTCGTGCTTTATAAATAAGGCTTAGTTTCCTTTTTGCAGAGTCATCTTTCCCACTAAACCTTTCTGCATCCTGTTTTGCTTTAATTCTATGGCAGCATCAGAGGTTATTTCCTGTGTGTTTGCTGTCCATAAGCAACATTGTACTTGGCTTTTGGTGTCATGTTTGCACGTTCTGTGAAGCAAATTTCCGTAGACCTTACTTAAGAAGGACTCTTTCTGCCTTACATGAGACTTTGAGGTAACTTACTGCTCCTAACTCACCCAGGTTGCACTCAGGCCTGGTCTTCACATGCAGCTGTCACCAGAATCACACAAACATGCTTATGGACACAGGGGGACAGATTTTTTAAAAATTATCCTATAGTTCTTTCTCCTCAAATGAATTAACAAAGAAGTAAACACAAGATTTCAAACATTTAAATTAATTAACTTATTACCAAATAAGTAAATATCAAACTTTTAAACATGGACATTAATTAACCCATTATATTTTTTATCTTTGGAAATTATATCAGGCTGAGATATAAATCCCTCGAAGTCGAAGCTGAGAAGGTAGGTTTACTGTTATGCTTCAACTGGTTTGCACTGCTCCAGTGATACCATGACGAGCTGGTTTAATCAATCTGTTATTGCAGGCTGAAAGCTGTTCTGTGTCATTGGAGCAGCACAGAGCTGTCAGGCGTGTGATGAATCTAGCCACAGATCTTAAAACGTACTATTTTTCCCCATAAAAAAGGCTATGTGAGCTGATATGCTGTGTTTAGTTACATAACAGTGAGTATTGACTTGCAGGGCACGGCTGGAAAAAAACCTTCTTTGTATTGTGTTAGGCAGGCGGTGGGGTCACTCTCCTGGGAAAGAAACTCAGCATCTGCCAAGAGGTGAAGTTTGCTGCATGCACGTTGCTTTTGTGGTGCCTGTGAATACACAAAGGGGGAACTGGACACAGGAGCGGAACCTGTCCCGGTGAGGATACGGGCTGTTGGCAGTGCTCTCTGGAGCTGCGTCACGCACCAGTAACGTGGCTTTAAGTTGCACACACCACTGCCTCCAGGTCCTTACGGAATCACAGAGAACTTCAAAATCAGCAGACATACTTGAGTCTGCCAGTTCTAGCTAGACTGCCCAGTTTACAGTGGCACTATTCTTCACTTTGTGTGCCATTTAAAACACAGTTACTGAGTGCTAATTATTTCCACATTCATGTCTCCACTGCAATTCTTCTATTTTTTCCTAACTTTCAAAAAAACTTTAATTTATTTTTGTTGTTTTCTCTTTAAATGATTACAGAATGCATTCAGCTAGAGAGCTGCATAATTGTTTCAATTAAGGAGATGAGGTTTTGTTACTATATTTATACACCCAGCATGCATGTAACTGCAAAAGATATCTGCTTTATTCTACTTTCTCTTCCAGGATAGTTTATTCCCCTTTCTCACACAGACAGACCTGCTCTTCCATTAACCATTTGTATATGACTTTCATAACTTTTCTTTTTCTTTACCTCTTCCTATACACTTAAAGCAATGCTAGATTCACAGGAAGACAAACACATAAATGGCATACCAGACAGTGAGAGGACTGGTTTGGCAAGTCTTTGGCGAATGGTTTTCCTAATTTCTATCCAAGATGGCAGATTAATCATATGGATTAGTTGCACAAACCAACAGACTTTCAAATTCGTCTGAGCGTAAATAATGCCATTCTGTCTTGTGCAGAAGGCTTTGCTGCCAATCTACATTTGCTTTATGTTCCTTGCATACGTACAGGTGATTACGTGGAGTGCAACCCACTTTGCACTTTGTACATATGTTCACTTCCTCTGACTCCCTGGCAAGGCAGAGTAGGTCCAGGTACTAATTGTTAGGAAACTAACAAAATAAAATAAATAGTGCTGTGATGACAAGGAGGGGTGGTGTGACCACAAAAGGAAACAGAGCAGCTTAGTTTGGCTTCAACCGTGAGGGAACCGCACCCTTATTCTTTTATGCTGTGCTGATCACGGTGGTGTTTTTGCACTGTACTGAGGTTTTGTTATCAATGGAACTAATGCTGAATTTTATTGTTATTATTACTGGATCTGGAATTTGTATATGTACTGATCTTTCATTCTTTGGCAGTGTAATTTATATTTGGAGGCTGACAATTCATCTCTTTCCCCACAGACTCATATATGAACTTAGAAAATAATGAGAGTTTATGTGAATTCCATTTTTCTCAGGCATTTTTATTCCTAGGAGAGACTTCCATGGGCCAAATTACCATGAAAACTAGATTATCAGGATATTTCAGTTCCTTACAGTAGAAGTTCATGTTTTTCAGTACTGTTGACACTGCACACACATCCTTTGGGAATTATAAAAAATATAAAAAGGAAACTCCTAAAAATGTGCATAAAAAGCATAAGAAAGCTGCCATTGCCCTAAATATTCCCCAAGTAAAACTAGAACAAATTAATTCCCAAATATGAAAATTTTAGGCCACAACTGGGCATGGTGCTGTATTGAGAGGCAAGGTTATTATTCAATTTTTGACTTAAAATCACTTCAGATATATGAAGAAATTAGTTGAAAATAAGATCAACACACAAGCAAACCCCTTTGCTCTCATCATATGGGACAAAGCAACAAAGAACCGGGTGCCAAATTTAGACAAAAGCCACTCTTCCATTGCAGCTGGTTCCTGAGGCTGAGATGGAGTGACCCCTCCATGTTTTAATCCTGCAGGAGAGGCTCTCAAAGGCTCTCTGCCACCATGCCAAGATGACTGCAGTGGAAGGGAACCACTGCCAAGGCCAGTGACCCTCTCTGTCCTGCCCAAAGCCTGCCTCTCTTTCCTGGGCATCTGCCGTAGGGATATAATTTTTGACAAGTTTTGAGGGCGCTAGGTTTGTCTCCATTAAGTACAGTGTGAGCAAGGCAGACAGAAAAGTAATTGAGAGTCCAGTTCAGATCTAAGGTGGCTGCGATGGAGACGCTTCACTCTCCCTTGACTATCAAAGGAGCTCAGGATGTGTATCTAACTCCTTAGCTCCTTCAGGCAGCTGGGTAAAGGTAAGAGGAACTTACATAGGCTCAAGTTAAATAGGGGAGTGAGGATTAAGGAAGAATTTATGCAAGAGCCCTTGAGCAACAGTGCATGACTGTAGGATAAATATCCTTCAGCCTGGCTAGAGGATCATTCTAACATCTTTATTGTAACACTTGCACATAAAACATAATACCATGCCCCTCCACCCTTTTAATTATGAAAGGATGAACTGGGCCTCAAGAGCATGATTTCTGTAAGTAAATAGCCAGCATTTCCAGAGATCATTTGTTAAGTAGACACAAGGGAAAAGGGGATTTCAAAAATCCTTCTGGAAAGTTGTCTTGGTGAGAGATGGATTTACTTTCTTCAGCTAAACCAAACTTAGATGCAGAATGTTAAATGACATTTGTTTTGTGACAGTGAGCTTCTGGTAAGCCTGTAAACTTGTATTCCTCTTTTTTTGGATCATCAGTAATTATAACTCCTTCATACATTGGTAAAAGCTGCATACTCTTTTAAACTGGGATATTTAGTTAACTTAAAATTTTACTTCATCATCTGAAAATATGCTTTTCTGTGCTATTTTTACATTTTTCTCTAAGCAGAGATGGATGCAGTTCAATGGGTGTGGGAGTGCCAGGAGGACATATAATTTCTTTCATACATTATGATTTCCCATGTGAAGTTTGCTTAAATTCTTCTATGAGGCAGCTTACTACAACTACATCATTTGGGTTAATCCTTTTTTTGGCATTGTGACAGAATTTGGACCTTTGTGCTCATCAGGTCATTAACCACCATTACTGCCTTCTTTTTAGGAGCAGCATGCTCTCCCAGCCAGCGCTGTGTTGATTTCCTCCTGGACTTTTGACTGAAAAGATCTGTATAAAACATTAATGTTACATTTCTTGTCCAAAAAAAGAACCAAGTAAATTCTTCTGTTTTCTATAAATAGGATAAAGAAGGAAGGTGCCTTTCTGGTGTGGGAGAGGAATGTAAAATGATACCATGTCTGACCAGTTACCTCATCTCTACGCACAGGCATATGCACATGCATACTGAGCTCTAGCCAATGCAGTGAGCTTTCTGCTCTCTGTCTTCAGTGTTCCAGTGCTAAAAAACACTATAAAAATATCAAGAGAAACCTTGCAACAGTGATGTATATCAGGCTGCAAAATGACTTCTCCAAGAGAGCGATGAAAGCCCTGTCATTGATGTTACGAACAATAGTAATTCTTAACACATGATGTGCACGAATCTGGACATCAAATGATCTGCAAGACATGCCTTCAAGATGTCACTGCCACACAGAGGCAAGGATGGAGTTTTGGGCCTAGGGCC
>WAAG01046137.1:536-45812 GCA_013390105.1 Tichodroma muraria
GAGAAAAAAGGCCAGGTAGGATGTTCTCAGGAGGGCTGTGAACTGAAGGGGTATGTTCTCTATTAACATAGAGCAACCACTAAAAACCTTCAGGTTAAGTATCTGAACAGGGAGATTCCTGGGACTTGTATTTATTTGCAACTCCGGCAATGATTTTAAAAAAAGAAAATTGGTTTCATGTTATGGAGGAAAACATTCTGCAAGTAAATCTGAATATACAGCATTAAATATTGAACTGTTTGAAGTATTTCCTTGGAGCATTTCCTTCATATGCAATGAACTTCAGTGAAACCAGTCACCCAGCCTGTTCTCCCCATAGCAACATATTTCCACCCCATAATGCTGTATTTCTTTAATCCATAAACTAGGAGTAATTTAGAAGTAAAATATATTACAAGCCTTCACTGACTTATTTTGAAAGCAAGCTATGATTTTTTCCATCATTTAGAGTCTTTGCAGCCTTATTGACATGTTTTTGTGACTAATGTTTACCAGCCAGTTCCATTTAGCACTACTGTTTTATTAAAAGATGGTAAATGTCTGATAGTTCAGGTCTCCTGTGTGCAATATATAGAGTTATATATAGATTTATACATAAAATATGCATGTGGAGTTATTCCCAGCCATGAACTGGATTTGACTGGCTCCAGTGAGAATAATTTTTCATGTGTTCTTAGTGCTGAGAATGCTAAACTGAATCTTGTCATCTCTTCATTCCAAGTCATGACAGACAATTACAGAGGGGCATTTTTTTACTCTAAATTTATTGTATTTAGAAATGTTACTCCTGTTAATAAGAGTTAATTATCTATGCTTTAAATACCAGTCAACAAAATCTATGGTAAGTTTCTCAAAGTGGGACAGATTTTCTTAAGTTTGATGTGTAAGAGAACACTTTTACTGTACTAACACTTGATAGTTATGCTGTAGTTAATGACCTGTCAAGGCTGGTGTCAGGAACTAATAATTCATTATTAAAACTCAGTATGAAAAGCTCTAATTTGTCATGTATAGCAGTGAATTAGGAATAACTCATCTGTCTTGCAGTCTCTCCACAACAAGAAAACCCTTCTGTCCACTTAGCCCTAAATGCATATTAACTTGTCCAAATACACAGTCTGAATAATGGCCAGCTATTAGTCTGTCTCCTGTGAAGTGTCTGCAGATGCATTTCTTACTCTTCCCCTCACTAAAATTGCCATAGCATTTTCAGGAAGATCTACTGGTTTGTATCTGTACAATTGCAGAGCACAATTTTTTACATAATGATCTTGCATATCCCAGTCTTCTGCTTTTTTTCCTACCCACCATCTCATTTTCTTCACTTTTTTTCAACAAAGAAGTCAAGAATCCAGTGCTCCAGGGATAGTTCACGGCTCTGTTCCCAGCTGGGAGGTACATTAAAATTCTTAGTTTTGGTCTTTCTCCCTAAGACAACAGGAACAACATGCTCATTTGTGAGATGGGGAAGAATATCAATAGAATGAGCAAATCAATAGCGTGAACTTCCCTACCCTGTTTACTCCTGGTAAGTGTTAAAGAAGCAATGTCTTCTGCCTTTAAAGGGGAAATCTGTCTACAGCTGTGGAAAATTTCAATAGCAGTTGCCAAAACGCACAGAAAAAGTTCTTAGAAATCTTGGGCAACAGCCAAAACAATGGAAAAGTTAACTGATACTGAGATTCAGCAGAGCATTGTTGAGTGTCAGCTGTACCTGAGCCAGGTGTGGGGACAAGCAGGCAAATTTGTGTATTAGTGGAAACCCCACAAATTTCCATAAAGTTCATAAAGTTATGCAAATCAAACACCCATGTTTCAATGGTGGTTCTTTCCTTTAGTAATTTACACTAATTTATAGTAATGGCTATATTTTAATTTCAAGCCAGCTTTAAAGTTTATTACTTACATTCCTGATTTTCAAGGGTAATCACACTGAAATCAACACATGTTCCAGACTTTAAAGGCAATATTGCATTTTTTTTTTTTTTAATTATCGTTCTTAAATTCTTGGGCTTTTGTTGGACAGACATGTGAGTAAATTTCAGGCATGAACTTGAGAGTGCCTGAGAAGTAGGTTTATACCAACTGTGTAGGTGCACTCCTTTATGTGAGCATAATCTGCATGCATAAAACTGAAGCTGGGACTCCCAAAAACGCATCTTGTTGCTCTTTCTTTGTGGCTGTCGTTCTCCATTTTTGCAATTTTCAGTCTTTACAAACCAGAGGGAAAAAAAAGAACCATGACAGTGTGACTGAATGTGCTTTACTGCTTATCATCTTCAGCTAAATCTGTGATATTTTACTATCGCATTCTGCAAATAAAAAGATTTTCTTTTAAAGAAAAAGAAAAATCTATCATGGCATATTCCTCAGAATCTCCTTTTCTCAAATCCTTTCGCTTTGTTGTTTCATACCATACTCAGGAACTACTAGAGGAATAATCTGAGACTTGTCAGATTTTATGACTTTGAAAACCAACTACAGGGTTCAACTTTGGAGTACTTTTACTAGAAACAGACATTTTATGTTTAATGGTGTAACCTATAATTGCAATGTTGGCCATTTCTTCCTTAGTGCTTCCTAAAACCAGCTCAATAATTCTTTAGCAGTTTAAGAGAAAGAATTACTACCACTTTCAGAGTTTGTGCAAGTACTTCCTGTAAAACCCTTTTATTTTTAATGAGTTATTCTTTAGTATTTATATAATTCTCTAAATTCTTAAGTGTAAGGTAAAGAAAAGGTTCCTACACTGTAATATAGTGCTTAGTTTACCCATTAACTCAGCTGTAATTAACTTGTTGAAAGCTTAGAGCTTCAAAAATAAATGAGATTATTTGTTCAAAATGCCATCAGGTCTGCTTGGAATGGCATTTAAATTATATAATGTAAATCAGTTTGACCTGTAAGTCCTTGTCATTATTTAGTGACATTTCCTGGAGAATAAATTGTTTGCAGGTTGGGCAGTGTGGTATGGAGCTTGGCAGAGAGCTATAAAAACAAATTATCCTTTCATTTTATACATCATTTGCTCAGACAGTTGTAAAAATTGCTTGTTTTTTGTGTAATAGAGCAGTGTCACTCAGGGGTTTGCAGCACAGGAGGTGCCCTGGCTGCAGAGCCCCGCGGGTGGTGCCAGGCTCGGGCGGGGCACGGCAGGAGCGTCCCTGGGATTCAGGAGCCATCCTGGCCCTGGGAATGCTCCTCGCTGCTCCTGTGTCCCCAGAACTCGGCAGTGGCACCCACTTGGGGAGGGAATTGGAGAGGGCAGCCTGGGGCTCTGTCACCTCCCAGTGTCACCTCCCAGCTCTGTGCCCAGGGCTCCAAAATCCAGCACTTGTGCTGCTGGCACAAGGAAAGAGGGCCTCCAGTAGCTCCTGCTGGTCTGGGAACATCTGAGCTGGCCAGTAAAATCTGGACAATGATGTGTCTGAAGGAGTATCATTTTCTAGGACTTCAAACCTGTAAATCTCAGGGAAACATCTGCCTTTAGCTGGAGCACCAGGTTTTAAATTCCACCCCAGACCAAAGCACTTAAGGCAGTTGTTTGAAAAGCAAGGGTCACTAGATTGTCTTCAAGGGATAGGGAGAGCAGGAAGTGCTGGCAAAACTCACTCTATCTGTTAAAGAATTCAGCTCAGCTGTATTTCACCTGTTCTGGGCAGGAGTGAATGCTTTTGGAAAGGAATGGAACCCTGAATCTTTTACATGATCCATTTTCTGAGGGGAGATTCACTGGGGGTCACAGCTCCAATCTCTGCTCCCTGCAACAAGGGCAGGCTCAGGCAGCAGATGGGGAAAGGCTCTTCCCCCAGAGGGTGCTGGCACTGCCCAGACTCCCCAGGGAATGGGCACGGCCCCGAGGCTGCCAGAGCTCAGGAGCATTTGGACACAGCTGCCAGGGGTGCCCAGGCTGGGATTGCTGGGGGGTCTGGGCAGGGATGGGAGCTGGATCAGTGATCCTGTGTGTCCCTTCCAACTCAGTGCATTCTGTGATTCTATGTTTTTGACAAGCATTTTTACCAGTAGGTTATTGATAAAGGGCACTACCACCCTTTAGCTTTCCTTTTAAAGAAAAGAGCCTGCAGGCTGGTTTGGCTTTTTTGTTTGTTTGCTTTTTTCTTGTGGTTTTGCCTTTGGTACTTGTTGGGACGGGCTGTGTGAATGGGTTTAAGAAAGTTTGAGTCTTCCACAGAGGCCATTATAATGCAAATCTGCAATCAGAAGAGCAGGGTTGCCTTGGTAAGGCCAGTCAGGTTTTAAAATCTGAACTAATCTTGAACAAGCACAGGAACCTACTTGTCACATTAGAAGTTGCCTGCCCCAGGCATAAACACAGAAACATGTTGAAGATGTTTTAAGAATCATCATTTTTATTTGGGTGTCTAAGCTCTCCCAGTCCCCCCGTGAGTCCAGCCCACGTCCTTTGCAGCTTAGTCCTACAGACTTGTGCTTTCCCACAGCTCCAGGGATGAGTCCTGGCTGACAGCCTGTCAGGGCCATTCCATTTGCATAGTACTAAATTCTAACAGGAATTAATTTCTTTTAATGGAACATGTACTACAGGACACTTATGGCTTTGAATATTTTAAGTAATAAATAATTTCTTAAGAGATTAAATATTTTCAGACTTTAAAATTAAACTGATTTTATAAAGTGCTGAAGGACTAGCCTATCAGTAAAGTTAAACTGGCCTATTAAAAATACTATCTCTGGCCTTCCTAGCTGAGATTAATGTACCAGTACAAGATTTTTTAGGAAGGGCTTGTAATTATTAATTCATTTGCTAAGCATAATCTCTTGAAAGGCGATAGTAAAATTTAATACTTGTCTCTCAGCATTTTCAAGCTGATCGTGGAGCTTAAAGATGACTGTGTGTGTAGCTGCAGTTTCCAAAGGCTCCCTAAAGTGCACCCCAAAGTGTCACAGTTACTGGAGTATTTTAGTGCATGCATGGAGATGTTAGGCACCTATTCACATTCTAACTTCATTTTAGTTGATTTAATGTGTGCTGCTTTCTGTTGGTTTAGTCTTCACTGACCCTTCCATGGTTATGTTCCTACTAAGCACTAGAAAATGCTTCAGCATACTCTGGCCAGTTTCAATTAGCCTCTTTATAGGAGTGCCCATTGCCTGGCATTTATACTCTTTCTTTTTGCTCTGCCCTTCTGTTGTGTCTTTGCAAATATTTTAGACTGTAAACTTGTTGGGAAGAAGGTGAGCAAAAATATTTTTTTTATTATTGGTATTTGAGTGATCCTGAGATACCAGGACTGCTATTTGGAATTTCAGAGGTTACAGTAACAATAAGTGACAGCATTATTCTGGCATCTTCTGCATCCCCCTGCCCCAGCTTTTTTGCAACTGGGGTGTCTTTTTTCATAGTTTCTCTCCCACAGTTGTCAGAATAGGAAGATTAATGTCTCATGGAAAAAAGTTTTCATTCCAAGTGAATGGTGAATGCCAGGACAGGAACAGAAGGTTTTACCATTCAGATTAAATAATTCATTTTATATTGAGTACCTTATATATATCAGATACAAACCTAAGTCACAGTAAGTTTCTTGAAATATTAAAAGAATTAGAATATAGAAACTTATAAATATTCAAAGGCTTTATGAACCTGAGAAATACATGAAATATAGAAATAGTTTGAAATTGTCAGGATCATGTTTTCCTTAGATTTCCTCATAGTGCTTAGTAAATTTTTTATTTGCAGTTGAGTATTATCATAATTTATCCACTTTGCATTTGAAGAAAACACAGTTGCTCAAACAGTTTCCTCCCTGAATAGAGGAGAAGCAGAAAAATACTTTCGCAGTCTTTTTTTTCCTTCTGATCTGTCACAAGCATTGCAAAAATGCCCCTGCAGAGACATCCTCAGACTTATCAACGTTTGTTTAGGTCAAACACTCCAAACACAGCAGTGTTTGCTGGGAGCATGCAGCTGTTGGCAGGAGTCAAACTGTGCACTGGACGGACCTTAACCAACCATCCCCACTATGAGGATAAGAATCTGAGAGAGAGAACAAAGCAGGTAAGAGATTTCTGATTTTTTAAAGTAATCCTTGCCTATGTCACCAACTCCACTCCAGAAGGCAGTAATGTCCTAATGGCACACTGCAAAAGGCATCGCGTGCTTTACTCATGGAGTAACTCACTGGCACAGGCCCAGGATTTAACTCCTTGGGGATCTCCTGACTCACTTCTGGCAGCTGGTGAGAGTCTGAGCAGCTCTGTGCATGGGTACCCAGCTAGTCCCAAGGGCACTGGTTTGGCTACTGTGGCATCAGTAGATCCTGGTGCCCACTTGGTCCATCAAACCCACATGGAGCATTCCCTGATACTCCCTTCAGTTCTTAGAGCAGCACAGAGCATTTGATATAGAAACAACCCTGAGAAACTGCACACAGAGCTGGGGACACTGTTTTCACATACCCTTTTCTGGACTTGAGACGTTCTCAAAGCCTGACAGCACCATCCAGTGTTGTGTAGCCAGCGGCATCCTCGCCGTAACACACATCTCCACGTGGCTGCTGAAAGAAGCATTTATCGATTGTTTCGCTAACATTTAATTCACACGGTTTCTCAGTCTCAGTTCTTTGTTTGGCTCAAGAGAGAGGAGTCATGACAGAGCAAACAAAACAATAGTGAGAGGTGATGTGGTGTGTGTTGGAGCTCAGTTGCCTTGTTCTCCAGATTTACCAGATCTATGCCAAGCGATCTCCCGGTGACGTGCACGGAATCCTGCGCTCCTTTGGCACGGACTACGTGATCCTGGAGGACAGCATTTGCTACGAGAGGAGGCACAGCAGGGGCTGCCGCCTGCGCGACCTGCTGGATGTAGCCAACGGCCACGTGAGTGTTACAGACAAGGTCGAGGAGCAAAAGAACATTTTGCTTCACTTCCCCCTGAAATCCGGTTACTGAGATCTGAGGTAGCTCAGCGTATTTGCACTGGGGAAAGGAAAACCTTTAGAATGTCTAAAGGCAAATTGAGAATGCCTTTAGACATTCTCAAAATGGCCAAATTAACACTGCTTGCTTTTAAGGGTATTTGAGAATAAAATAAGGGGAAATTCAGCCTGGGCAGGATAAGTAATCGCTTCCTGACAGCTCCAGGTTTGCAGCACGCAAGCAGAGTTCCCTCCCAGGTGTAAATCACTTCAGAGCTTCAGTTCCCTCAGGTGCAGTGTGGTTCTGTTACTGCTCTGTGTCAGGGGAGCTCTCAGGCATTTCTGGAGCTGAGGTGGGGCCAGAGCAGGCTGCACAAGCCCAAGCAGATACGGACCTCTGACAAAGCAGCTTTATCCATTTAGAGACAATACTCTTACTGGTTTAAAGCTGTTTTCTTCCTCCCACTTGTTTCATACTGTGAACAAAGCTGGCCAGCCTGACCCAGTGAATGTATTGTGGAGGTTGTTATGAACTTGTTATTGCCTGTAACTGTGAATTGACTAAAGAAATTTCACACATCTGTTCCATTTCATTGCAGATCATGGATGGCTTGGGAGAGAATGAACCTGATTTGAAACCTTCATTGTACCCTCGCTTCTGTGAGGAAATTAAAAAAAACCTTCCTTCTTACACCATGCACTTCACCAGGGTGTTTCAAAACAAAACATTCCACGTTTATAAACTCGCCAAGCATAAATAATGTTTCCAACCCTGACTTCAAGTTCAGTATTTCACTGCTAGGACCTACATTAGCAAATGCAGGTGAAGTTTACAAACAGGTTACACTTGTAAGACATTTTACACCGATGGTTTCTTGTTTAATTACTGTGATTCTTTTTTTTAGACAGTTTAATTTTGATAACATCTTTGATGTTGCCAAAATTCTCATTCATTCATAAAAAAATGCTAGCAGGGACCATTTTGATTATAAATTCTGACCCTCAGAATACTTAGGTTGTTTTCCAGCTTCAACTGATTGGAAGACAAAGGCAGCAGCCTGTGGGAGCACTGCCAAGTGCCAGCCTGTGAATCTGCTCAGCAGTTCAGGTTTTCCTCTCAAATGGTAGAAATTCAGTGAAAGTAGCCCATGCTGTTCCTACCCTGAGTAAGCATTGTCTTTGTGAATCCTAAAAACAGTCACACAATGAAGTTTTGTCTTACAGTCTGATCCTTTTTTGACAGATCCTTGTGCTCTTGCAGTGCCTCTTTTTTGAATTCTTTGGGAATGTATGCGGATATGAGTTTCCAGTCTTGTAAGTGTGATTGCAGAATCAGTGAGTGTGGATTAAGCAAACAATTTTGAAGAAAAAATTTAATCTTTGGTCCAGCATTTTTAGTGATCAGAAACAAACTGGTTTCTAACATTAAGTGTTTAACGATGGAGTGTTAACGTATTTCTAGTGAGAAAAAAGGCTGGAGCATGCTTGATCCATGTTGCATGTTTGTATCCTTGTAAAATGCTCAGAACAAACAAAAATCCAAATTTCTCAGTTTGGATTCTCATAACACTTTGCTGTATATACTTTCTGAACTACAGGGGATCCTTTTTCTCCGTGTGTGAATCCCACTAGGATAGTAAGATTGGACAAAACGCATCTCTAAATCAGCAGGAAGCCAGTATTTCAAATACATTCAGATAGTAGAGCTTTGTTTTGTATTATTTCAGACACAAAGCTCTATATTTTAGCACAAAATCATTGTGTCCTTGTTCTTTAGCCTACAAGAGAGACTACCAGTATTTTAAAATAATTAGAAAGATTAAGTGAAACCAGACCTCAATGCTGAGAATTTTGTGATTTGTTTGTACCCTCTGTCTTTTTACCAGCCTGAACTTTGTGATTTGTATTGGATTTCTAAATGTTATGAAGGTACCACATGGCTTTTGCTGTGTTTTTAGCACTGCTCTGGTTTTAGATTAAAATCAGAAATCAAATTTGGAAGCCTTGCAGTACTCTCCATCTTGAATTAGACATTCACTAGGCTCATTTGTTTCTTATGAAAAACAGAATTGTAATAATCAAGTGCCTCTAGGTCCAGGTTGAATTAACATTTGAACACCTATAAGAGTGTTTGTGGCCTGTGCAAATAACTCAGTTATAATAATTACCACTGCAATTAATTTCTAATGATGGGAAACTTAAAGTGCTACAGATAGCAAACTCCACATTTAATTTAATCAAGATGTGTAATGAGATTAGCTGTCACAACTGAGCTGGGCTCCAATTCCAAATGATTTAAGTGTTTTCCCTTTCAGTTGTACCAAGGTAAATTACCAAAGAGATGGAGATGGTTATGTCACATGCTCAAACAATTTTATATTCAGTAAATACTCATTAAACAGTGCTCAACATCCTTCTGCCTTTCTCTCTGGCACAGAAGGCTGTGCTGCAGGCAGGCAGTGTTAAATCACACACTGACAGGAGCTGGGTTGTTACACTGAGCAGCTGAAACTCCTGAGTAATTCCTAGCCTGTATCCTTTAATGAGGTTGGAGACCACTGCAGTTTAACATAATACAATAATAAAACATTTTAATCAGTATTAAAACTTTAATTAGGTCTGTAATGATGCATGGTGGTTCTTGCTGCAAGCCTGGGTCAGTGAATCCCTCAGTGAGTGCCTTCAGTAATTGAAAACAAGCACACAAAAGGTAAAAGATGTCTGGGCTTATGGCTTGTTCTAGAATGCAGTTGGATCTTTCTGGAAAGGTGCAGTAACTTTCCTCTGGTGGAGGGGAGGGATTCCCAGGCCCAGTGATAGCCTGTTGTCTTCAGTATTTAATTGTAGGTAACAGCTGAGACTAGGAAATCCTGACTGGAACAGTAATTATTTTTAAACAGACTTATTTCAAAAATGCAGTCTCTAATATTGCCAAAGGAGAAATTTAACCTTTTCATAGAAACTATCAAGTGCAAACTGTTTTGTTTGGGTTTTTTTTTAACAGAAAGATGTATTATGAGTGATTATCAGTAAGATTTAACACCAAGGGATATTCCAGGGACTGTAGTGCAGCATTCAGACACCAACCTGCTTCAGAGAGTAAATCCAAGTGGCGATGGCCAAAAGCAGCTCCGAGCTCAGAGGGAGCAGCTGCTCCCTGCCCCTGCTTGGGACAAGGCCTGGGAGGGGCTGGGGGAGAAGGGCTGCACCTCCCATTCCTGAGGTACCCACTCACTGATAACCAGCAGTGGGAATGGCAGGGACAGGGCTCCTTGGTGGCCACAAGGACTTTGTGCTGCATGTGGTCAGTGGGATTGTGGTATAAATTACTTTCTTTTAGATTGCAGAGACAAAATGCTATCAAGGAGCCAGGACTTTTTTAGGAGAGAAGGGCCTTTGAGATACATAAGTGTATTTTCATTTCTTGTTTCAGTGTTCTGCTGGTGGGATCTAACATAGTTATTTTATATTATGTTGTTGTAAAGAGATGTAATGACTATTGTATACTAAATAAATTGTGTAATTTGAAAGTCACTGTTTTTGCTTGTTTTTATGTTGGGATGGATTATGTTGAGAAAGACCTGCTTTTCTGGAAATCAGCTTTGTTTTAGTCCATATGGAGGAAAGCAGAATATTTTTCATGAGGAAGTTTTGGCTTCTCAGGCTTGTTATATTGTGTATAGCACTGACTTTTGGAATAACCTTTGTGTTTTAACAGCTCACTGGGCTTCCTTTGTTAGAAGCTAAAAGTACCAGCCATGGTTTTTACCAGTCATCCTCCTGTGCATGTCAACTCCAGTAAGGTCAGTAGACTGAGGGCAGTATATCCATTTAAATATTTATTTATTTATTTATTTTATTTATTAAGTGTATTTTATATAGATAAAATCGTGTATTAAATGTTTTGACCAACAGGGACCTGCTTGTTTCCACATTGTACTCAGGTTTAGTATTTTTAATGAACAGAAAGGTGCATTCTTCGGGAGTGAAGAAGCACGTTTCAAGGGCTGTGTGTGCAGTAGGATGTCCTCATGTGAGTCTTGTGGCAGGAGCTGCAGGATGTGCAGAGCTGGAGACAAAACTGCCCACGTGTAGGACTGGTCTAAAGGGGGCTGGGGGGAGTTTGTCACCAGCATTAATTAGGGATTAATGTAATCGATGGGATGCGAGCCACACGTGGTGTCTGTTGCATAGAGGGGATTCTGGGCTCCAGGGAACCTCCTCCTTTAAATCCTCAGGAGATGGCCATGGGTTTTAGCATTCCTGTAATTACGAAAATGCTCAACTTTCTTCTGCCCACCTAATCCTGCTTCTTTACAGCCCTGTTTTCCCTCCTGAACCTGCTGGTCAGTAGGTCAGACCTAAGGACAATCAGCTTTCCTGTGGCTTGGCTCCATGTTATTTGGAATGTTATTTTAACAGGGGAAGACCACAAAGATTAATGTAGTTGACAGGCAGCCAGATTAAAATACTAATATCCACACGATTATTTAAATTTCAGACCTTTACGAACATTTTATGCTAAATAAAATGTTCTTACTATATGTTTAAAGTCTGTAAAGAACATGAAAGAAGATTAATAAAAGTACTAGATTACTGAAAATCCCACTACCTAGGGACCCAATGGGGTTTTTTATTCAATATTTTTCCTTCCCCCCGACCCATGGCACAGCTTTCTGTGGAAAGCCAGCTGTTCTCCCTGGGAGCCATGGCAGTGCTGGGATAAGCCTTTCTGTAGAGGCACTGAAATATTTGTGTGCGTCTGTGCGAATGCAGAACAAGTGAGGATATGATTTCAGCAATTGCACAGTAATTAAAAGAGCAGCATGCAAATTAAAACAGATAAATTAAGTGAGCTAATTAGTAATCTGGGGAAAGAGGAAGAGTAGGCTTTAATAGGGCATGACAGCTGCAAATGAGTGTGTCCTATTACTGAGATGGTATCGACACAAGCTCCTAGAGCAGTTTGGAAGTGTTTCTGCCCTTTTGTTTTATTCTGTGTGTTCCGTACAAGGTGGGGCTCACTGTGAGTGCAGAGGCAGCTCTGAGGCTCTGGGGGTGTTGTTTTCATGTTTGGTTACAAAGTAGGCCACAGTTGTAACGGGGAAGGAAGCAGCAGCAGGGCAGCAACGTTTGGAACAGCACTGAGGCATCTGAACAGCAGCAGCTCTGTGGCTGCTCTGTGTGAGCCATGTTTGTCACCCACAGGGTCCCTGGGCACCACTTGTGCTTGTTGTCACTCTCTCTTGTCACTGTGACCAGTCCAGTTCCTCAGGGATGGAGGAAGAGCTTTGAGGAGGTCTCGTTCCACTGGGGAAACCCCAAAGTGTTCTTTGGGTGGGTAACTGGATCCTGAGCCCACCAGCAGGGACTTTTCAGGCAGCACAGCACCCGTGACTCGCATCTGTGGAAGCATCTGATCAAAACTGAGAGAGAAATAATTCAACAGAGTCCACCCTCCAGTCATCCTTAAATACAAACAAAGCAGAGACACCTGGGACAGAAGGCTGGTTTATTATTTATATGGCGCCTGAGATAGGCAGGACACTTCACAGGCAGATAAAGACAGTGGGGCCCCAAGGAGCTTTCAGGCTAATTAAATTAAAACCAGCCAAAACAACAGCATGTCCATAGGTGTGGGAAGAACACAAGGGCTGTAGACAAAATTATTGCTGTTTCAGGAAGGAATAGATTTTTGTGCATAAGATATATATTTAGTTCATTTCCGATATCCTTTTTGTGACAGCTGAGATCATGCAATGCTGGAGCTGGCACATTGGACTGGTGAACACTGCAAGGTGTTTCAGCCAAGATTTCCTCCCAGGCAAGTAAACGTGTCAGTAAAATCTGTGAGCCAAACCCATTGGGTGTGAGTAAAAACGGGATTTAGGTTTTCCAGAGGACGATGCCCACTACCTGCAGTGTGTAACCAGTGCTTAATGGTGCACTCAGGATCTTCCAGAGAGTGGCACAAATGCACGTGAGAACAAAGTACTGTGTGAACATTCCTCACTTGGGAAACGTGCAAACTGAGCTGGCCTGCAGACAGCACTCACCTATTTATGGGGTTTAATAGGTGTGTATAAAAATAAAAGCCAGACCTCCCCAAAACAAGCTACTGTGAGGAAAGCAGTTTTAATGTCTGTTGCAATACATTGTTTCATGCTTTGTTTTAATGAAACAAATTATTAGAAACTAGGATATATTTGTATTATTAGCTCATAATATATAATGTACATATTACATACAGTTTACATATAATAATTTACATATGATACATAGAAGAAACAGCACAGCTTAAGATTTTGGGTTTGCTGCACTGCACTCCATTTATCTGTACAAGTGGTCTCAATTTAAAAAAAAATAATTTAGTGGCACCTCTCTTCCAAATATTGTCATGTTTAAGAAAAATCTAGCATAGTAGCTGGACATTAAATGGTTTGAAAAAGGGACTGATTCATTTAGAGTATAATATTCCACCCTCTGCTATTGCTGTTAGTTTTTCCTTGTGTTTCTCTGTCCCCAGATACATCCTACAATGCTTCTATCAAAGGAGATAAAACATGAGTGACAGAGTTGTAGATGCAAATGCCACAGTTCAGGCTGGTTTAGGCTCAGTTTTGCAGCTCAGTAGGAATGAGAGACTGTGGTGAACTGTGGTGTTTGCTACTGAAATTCCTTGCCAGCCCCCTTTGAGGTGTGTAGCCAGAACACCTGGCCTTTTCCTTGGGAAAATTACATAGTTCTGAGCAGCTGGGTTCATGTGTTGTGCCTAAGTCCAGTTTCTGCCCTTGTATGGCAGCGTAAAGGGATTTCATCACAGTATAAGTGAAGTTCCAGTTCATCCTTCTGCTTCTTTCCTTTACCTGTACCCCTGCACTGGGTTCGGTGAGCAGGGCTGGTGCTGGGCTGCTGTGGGAAACTAGAGGGATATAATGCACCATGGGCTTCATTCACATGAGAAAAAGACAAGGTGGGTTTTTCCTCAAGAAAGCGTTAAAGCACCAGAAACGGCACACGCGGCATGCTTCCCTCCGCTCCAGCACACCTCAGGCCGTATGCACTGGATCCCTCAAGAGCCCTGCAATACTTCAGTGATAAAAAATACCTGTACTTCTTAACCACGGTACGTGAATGACTCCAGATTCTCTCTGTATTCTTCCCAGTAGGTTTAGATACCAAAATGCAGATGGTCCAGCATGTCCCAAGATGACCTCCTACCCATCTTTCAACTTGCTGCCAAATGTGCCTCCTTAGTGGGAATCTGAATCCCTGTTGTAACAAGGAAAAAAGGCCGGGTGGGGATAATGCAGAGCAGCAGTTTAAAAAACCTTTGCCTCCAGAACTGAAGCGAGCGTCCCTGGGGAGCTACAGGTCTCCTGCCTCTCTGTGCGAGTACAGCTCCCTCAGTTTCTCGAACTTGGGTCCCCACTCGTGGATGTCCTCGCAGGCGCTGCCGCCGCCCAGCCCCGCGGAGCTGAGGGAGCTGAGGGAGCTNCGCTGCGCCGGGGGCCCCTTCCTCCCGTGCAGGGAATACGCCGGGCTGCCCTGGATGGACACCTGCAGCTCGGCCATGTTGTAGGCGTCCTGCAGGGAGAAATCGGGCACATGGAATTAATACTCTCTGTAGGTCCCAAAAGTTCATGTTCTGGTGGGAATAAAGAAGGGATGATACCGAGTCCGTCCGCTGTGAGCACCTGAAGGGTTGGGTGTTCTGCACTGCAGTGCACCTGAGAAAGCCCGCGAGGAACACCTGTGCACTCCGCACTGCTGTGGTCAGGGTCAGAATCAAGTCCGATTTCATACCAAAGGCAAATAAACCTGACAGAAACGCCCCAATCTTTGTTCTGAAATTCAGACCTGAGTGTCCTATCATCACTGGGCACTGGTCCCACAAGCGCAGAAGAGGTGAGAAGGGGTATTCACAAACAGCACATTAAAGAAATCTTTCTGCAGTAGTAGTTCAAAAATCTAGTATGATTTTTGATAAAATTTTACCAGTCTCTGGAATAATGCATAATTATGTGGCAGTGGCACAACTGAAAGCCAAGTAAGACTCCCAAAAAAGTCACTAATTCCCTCCCAGCTCAGCCGTAGGAAATGCTGTCTGAGAATTGTGCCACAACCTCTGGCACAAAGCTGCCAGTGCCAACAGTTAATGGCATTTACTGATCAGAATCTCTGTGCCACCTGCAATGGGGAAGTGAAGTCCTGTTCCTCAGCATCCTTCACCTCCCANCTGCCGGCGCTGGAGCCGGCGCCCTCGGTGCAGAAGACGCGCAGCGAGTCCTGCGGCGGGGCCGGGGCGCGGCGCTCGGCCTCCCTCAGCAGCGCCCGGCCCAGCTCCGCGGGCCCCGCCGCCGGCCCNGTCCGATTTCATACCAAAGGCAAATAAACCTGACAGAAACGCCCCAATCTTTGTTCTGAAATTCAGACCTGAGTGTCCTATCATCACTGGGCACTGGTCCCACAAGCGCAGAAGAGGTGAGAAGGGGTATTCACAAACAGCACATTAAAGAAATCTTTCTGCAGTAGTAGTTCAAAAATCTAGTATGATTTTTGATAAAATTTTACCAGTCTCTGGAATAATGCATAATTATGTGGCAGTGGCACAACTGAAAGCCAAGTAAGACTCCCAAAAAAGTCACTAATTCCCTCCCAGCTCAGCCGTAGGAAATGCTGTCTGAGAATTGTGCCACAACCTCTGGCACAAAGCTGCCAGTGCCAACAGTTAATGGCATTTACTGATCAGAATCTCTGTGCCACCTGCAATGGGGAAGTGAAGTCCTGTTCCTCAGCATCCTTCACCTCCCAAAGGTCGTGTCCCTGGGCTGATTTACAGGCCAAAGTAGAACGCAGACAGGTGGTGGGAGACAGAGTTCATTAGAGCAAACAAATAATTATTTGTATTGCTAACACTGTTCATGGGAACAGGAGCCATTAGTGACAGAGGTGTAGGATCAGCACTTCCCAAAAGATTTCTTTAGTTCTCCAGCATGTGGCATAGTGCATAACCACGCTGTAAGAGACATTAAACCGAGGTAATCTCAGTGATCTTTGCTAATATCCCCTGGAGGCAGGGAACAACGTAAATTCCCCCCACCTGCAATCAAGAAGCTGCATAAGTGGCAGGATGGGGTTTGGGACAGGAGCTGCTTATTCCCATTGCTCCAGAGACTGAGGAGTGTTGGTGATGAACACTAAGACTTGCAGCCCAGATCCCTGCCGTAGGTATGTCCTAAATTAGTGCAAGCCCAGTCCAGCCCCACTCTGAGCATGGACACCAGGAGAATCTGTGACATGAGCAACTTTTCATTGGACACAAGTTAAATGGGAGTTTCTTCCAATACAGACTTGAGGACCATCCCTTCACTGAACTGGTGATATTAAAAGCATCCTTCACTGCTACTACCTGTTCATTAAAATGACATATTTCTTCTGATAATAAACCCTTCTTGGCTGGCCGTCCACAAACCCAACTCAAGCCCTGCCTCTGGGTCCAGAGCTGGCTTTTAACAACATCTGGTGGTCAATTGAGTTCAGTGTGTACTCCACAATGCACTGACCTCCTGCAATTTTTATGAGCTCCTAATTCCTCTGGAGGAAAATTTTATTTATTTCAGATGCAGAAACTCCTTCATATAGGACAAGACACCTCTTGTCCCCACAGACCTACCATCCACAAACATTACAAAAACAAAACTCTCTTATCCAAGCAGCTTCATGATCCTTTTGTTGAGGTAATATTAGAACACAACTAAGGTGCTGTAATTCTAGGTAATTTGGGGGCTGCTTTGTTTGTTTGGGTTTTTTAAGTCTAGACAAACAACTAGGTTTTAGCTCAAAAAGTTTCAGCTGCAATCCCAGCAACTGTTTAATCTGAATAATTTAGGAAGAGTACACAGAACCCAGAGAGGCTTCACTCCAAGCACTGTTTCTTCAGGCAGAGTAATAACCTCAGATGGAGATCATCGAGTCACTAATTTGATTCCACTGCTTAAAATAAGGAGTGTATTTTAAGAACTCTCTAAAAGTAATTAAACATGTCATACAGTAAACTGTAGATTTCTTCAAAGAGACCTTCTGGGTGTAAAATTGCAAAATATTGCAGAGAAAGTTAATCTGATTAAGGAAAACAGGATTTATAGCTGTCAATGTTATCACATGGGAAATGTCTGTGTTTATTACGTTCCCACTAATTCACCAAGAAAACAAGGATACACTACAAGTAAGAATATTTTTAAATCACTGGCTTTTTTTGGCCCATCACACTGGCACCATCACCATTAACACCTCTGCAGAGTAACACCACCCCTTGAATCCATGAAACGAACAGTTGGCAATGAAGTTTCTTACCTTTTATAACCATACAAAGCATCTACAGGTCTGTAAATAATCTGTTAAGAGTACTTGTTTATAATATCCACAGTTCTCCTTCAAAGCTCTGCCTTTCACTGACACATGAAAACCTTAGAACAGCCAGCAGGAATGTTAATAATACCTGCTTTGGGTATAATCTGCTCTAAGTATAAACAGCTTGTGTTCACTGGTGTATTTATCTCCAAAACACAAAAAGGCAGACAGGTTCTTCCACAACCACCGCATGCCCCAGGGTCTCAGAGCAGCCAATTCAGCACCTCCCCTTCCCAACAAGGGAAGTGTGAACACCTGCTGTTGGGAGTAGTCCCTGGAAAAGCCTGGCCATGAGGAACAGTCACACCAGGCTCTTCCAAGCCCTTGGAGCTCCAGCAGAAATGAGCCCCGAGAACCTCAGTGTCTCCAGAGCCCCGAAACCAAACCCAGCAGCTGTTAGTTCCCTACTGCTAAACTAGCCCTACAACTAGGCTCCTTTCAACATGCACTCAGGATCACTGGCTCTAAGACAGATTAAAAATGCACAGGCACTTATCTCTGCCTAGGAAACACGCACCCTCATGTACAGACCCTTCCAAATAATTCATCTGCCAAGTGCAGGGCTGAATCAGCAGAAGGAAGGCTGAAGGACAAAGCACAAAACGCATTTTTCTTAGCATGGTGAGGAGCCAGTCCCCTCTTAATTGTAACATAACAGTGATCCTTACTTCATCTTGCTCCCCACCCCCTTCTTCATTGTAGTTGAGGATGTTTTCCCTGATGTCCTCCAGATCCTCAGGACGAGCGGCTCCGTGGTAAACGCCTCCGTGCAGACCCTTGCGCGTTTTCCAGTGAGCCCAGAGGAAGCCGGCGCTGAGCAGAGCTGTGGAGACACAGGAGCAGAGCACAGGTGATGCAGGCACCAGTAAACCCCAGTGCACAGCAGGGCCAGCACGGCTGCACTCTGGGCTTCTCACCAGATGTCTGGGGTTTGCACTGTCCAGAGGGGCGAACATCAAATGCAAAAGAAGAAAAGCCTTTAAAGAGCATTTTGCAACACCCTTTAAAGCCCAACTTGAAGTTGGTTAAAGACCAAGTGGTGTCTTTGACCTGTCTCTGTCCTGTGTGGAGATGAACTTTGTCACAGAAAATGCACTACAGAGGGAGACAAAGAAGTAATAACATGTTGGCAGTAACAGACACAACTACACGCAAATGAAACACAAGAAGACACAAGACAGAAGAGGAAATTACTTTTAGATGGTTTACTAGAAAACAAGAATCATGCACATTTTGCCGTAGCAGTCATTAATTTAAACATTTTTCTTAAACGCTGAAGTGCATTTACACAACTGACAAGCTTCAACATCAGATACTGAACATTCTGCAAGTAGAAACTTGTGTATCACTGTGCTACCAACTCTATAAAAATCAATAAAAGCTCAGAGTAAGACCTCAAAGCATTGAATAGCATAAATTACCAGTGCAGTGGACTAAAGAAACCAGAATCTCTTACAGAATATCTACGTGGCAGCAGTTCTGTGGAGCAGCATCTAAATGACCTCGGGACTGAAACTGGGGTACACAGAGGAGGAGTCCTGCACTCCTCTAACATAAAGAACTATTATCAACCTTAGCTATCTGGGATTCCAAGAGCTATGATACCACTTAGCTTCCCACAAATTTGCTGCTCATATTTGCATAGCAAACAGTATCTAGCAGAGTTGGGGAAAATTATATTTTCATACTCTTACTACAACTTCTAAACAAAACTGCATTAGCACTAACAGCCAGGAGAAAAATCCTGTCTTGACTCAGGCAAACTTCCATGATATTTGAATAAACAAGAAAGACTCCAAGATGTGATCCTTCCTCACTAGTAAGGATCCTTCTGGTTTTCCTCTTCAAGATCCAATGCCTAAGCCTGAAAATCGCTGAGGAAGACAAAATCAGCTGTTTAGGAGCTGGGACAAAACTGGCAAGATGCAAACTCTGCTCCTGCCTGACCAGTGTATTCCTATAGACAGGAAGTTTCTCCTAGACTGAACAATCTGTTTCACGCTCAGCAGTATTTTAAACAATGCTCCTCTGGTAGCAATTTCCACTCTTGCTGTTCAATTGCATTTGCTTCCAATTACGCATTTGAACAGTTCCTCAGCAATGAAGTGAAAATGTGAAGAAAACAAAACTGCAGAGACCTTCCATAGCTCACAAACGTTGATTCACTTAGCGACGGACGCACAGAGGGACGAGAAATCAGTGATGGGACCACGGCAAAGGAACGAAGGCAGAGCTGAGTCTCCCTCAGGAGTTTTGGGCAGGAGATGAGGCAATGGTTGCTCAGGACAGGTGGACACGTGCGCTCACCACAGGTAATACAAGACGTAGTTGCCGTAGCTACCTAGGAGTGCCAGGAAGCAGACGCAGATGGCGAAGAGGGAGGTGAAGCTCAGGCCCGTGTCCTTGTGGAAGATGGCCAGGGTGATCTCGCAGTGGCGCCCGGCGTAGCCGTCGGGGCAGTGGCACTGGAAGGTGCTGGGGGACAGGGCCACGCAGGTGCCGTAGTTGCAGGGCCGCTCGGCGCACGCCGTGTACACGCACTGCCGGCCTGAGGCGTTCTCCAGGATCATGTGTCCCGCAGGGCAGCTGCACACACCAGGGCAGAATGGCACCGTTAGACTGGGAGAGAACAGCCACGCAGGCAGCACTGAAGATTTTAAAACACTTTGGCGACACCTTTTGCACGGTTTCTGAAGCAGCTACCGGGAGTAAGTTATGTGAAATCATGACAGGTCATAGCCTTTCCTGAGGCAGCCACAGCATGAGCTCCACAACTTCAGACCCTTATGTCTGGGGCTTTCAGAACTCGGGTAGTTCCACTGCCTTCTGCAAGATTATCTTTGTGAGAACCAGCTGGGTTGGCATCTGCAGTTCTGGCTAGGCAGGACAAGCTGTGCTATGTTCTTTGAGTTTCCAGAGTTAGAGAACTCCATTTGTGTGGACAGTGGCAGTCAGGAGTGTGTGCAAACATTAAAGTGTATGTAAGTAAAGTGTACATTTGCACACCACAAGCAACAGGAATTAGCGTTGTCCTGACCCCAGCCACAAACACAAGAATCCAAGTTCAATAGTGTGGTGTTCCTCAAGCAGCTGGAAGAGCCTGAGAGGGAACAGAGGTGGCAGCCTGGGGCAATGTAAGAAATCAGACCCTCACAAGAGAAAGCACTGACACTGCACAGCACAAGCTTCGCAGCACAGCCAGGGAACTGTGCCACTCCAGCTCACACACCCTCCTGCCCTGGCTCCAGGGTTTGCAAGCACGCTGGATTTGCTGCTGCTCTTTAAATGTTTTCCATTAGACAGGCAGCTGAACTTGCTCCAGAATCCCTGGAGCCAGGCTAATTTACATCAGCTGTGGTGGTGTCTCTAAGGACACAGTAACCTGCTCCTTTGTGCAGGAGTCCAGCTTTGTGTGCCACTGTGGTTCCAGGGATTCAATGAGATTGCCAGTGCCAGCCTTCAAGCTGCACACTTCAACATCCACCCTTTCCCACCTCATTCTGGAGGGTTTTGTGCTTCTATTTCCACCAATTACCTGCATTCATGCAGCATCCACAAATCAATACAAATAAATTCCTGGTTGCAAGGGTTATTCCTACAGGCCTCTGAAGAACAGCCTTCTTTGATGCCTTGAGCACTCAATACTGACACCAGCTCCTTCCCATGAGTGTCCAGAGGGATTCTGTAGTTGTTAAATCTGACATCCTTCATACATCCTACAGCAAGGCACAAAGAGACAGTTTTAAAAACCATTCAGCAAGAATCATTTGAAGCAGCTGTAAGATTTGGCAGTTTATGCTTAACAAAGGACATAGCTTATCAAAGTTTAAATCCAGGAGTGAATTCACTTAAACTTTCATAGCATTGTCCTTTGTTTTCGGACTACATTTGCTAAAGTTTTAGATCAAGATTCCCAGTGTCTTCCACAAGAATCGTGCTGCTGAAAGCCTGTGATGGTTTTGGCTGGGGCAGACTTAATTCTCTTCCCAGGGCTGGTGTGGGGCTGTGTTTTGATCTGTGCTGAACACAGGGTTGATGACATGGAGATGTTTCTGTCATTGCTGAGCAGGGCTCACACAGAGCCAAGGCCTTTCCTGCTTTTTGCAGGGCCGTGCTGGGGAGGGCTGGGGCTGCCTGGGAGCTTGGAAGGGACTCAGCCAGGACAGGTGACCCCACCTGACCTTAGGGAATTCCAGACCATGTGATCACGCCCAGGATATGCAGTGAGGGGAAGAAGGAGGAAGGGGAGATGTTTGGAGAGAAGCTGTTTGTCATCCCAGGTACCCATGCCACGGGATGTGGCCCTGCTCTCCTGGAGATAACTGAGCACCTGCCTGCCTCGGGGAAGGAGGGAATTCATTCCATGTTTTGCTGTGCTTGTGTGCATGGCTTTTGCTTTCCCTATTAAAGTGTCTTTCTCTCAACCCAGGGGTTTTTCAGCTTTTGATTCTCTCCCTGATCCCACTGGCAGGGAGGGGGAGTGAGCCAGAGGCTTTGAGGGGCTGGAGGTTGGGTGGGGTTAAACCATGACAGGGCCTTTATTTGCCTAAGGTAGTCAGTGGAATATGTAACCCTCTGTGATTTCCATAGGAAAGTCCAAATATTATGGAGAATCTGTTACATGTGGATAACCTATCCTATTCTTCAATGTACCAGTAAAAATTGTGTTTGGCTGGTTGCAAATTGTAGCTTATGGCTAACCTTGATACTATAAAGAGCAAACTACAAATAATGGTGAGTCTTCAGTCAGGGATAGAAAATTTGTACTGAAGATGTGTGACATTAACTTTGCATGCACGAGATGCCTCATCATGAAAACATATACTTTGATTAATTAAGTACATTTTATGACTTTGAAGTCCTTAAAGTTTCAGCTACTTAGCAGCAACATTAATAGTCCTAATTAAAATGATCTTCATGCAACCATTTGACTTCTTTATTTACTTAAAAACAAACACTATTACTCCCATAAATAAAAAATTCAAAATATGCTCCCTAATTCACATCATAAACTTTATTTATTGTAATACTTCTAGTAAAGCAATAGAAAACAATCTTTTTCTAAATAATTTGTGATACACTTAAGTTGTAAATTATTACTCTATTTAATTTCTCTCCAGACACTTTTGTATTACTCACTGAAATACTTTTGCATGGTGAAAAGATGACCAGCTTGCTTTGATTGGATTTACTAGGACCTGGTTAAAGAGGTGAAGGACATGGGAGAGAGGTGACCTCTAAACACCAGGCAGGTTTAACCAGCAGTGATGTTTATTCCTTAGCTGTAATAATAAAATGTAATGTAAATGAATGTAATGTAAATAAAAGCTGTGCTGATTTGCTTTACTTACACTGTGGGATTAGGCAAAAGCCAAACTTACAGCTGAGTTCAGAGCAAAGAGCTGCCATGGATAGCCCAAACTTCCAGTTCTTTATATTCTCCTTTGTGAAAGTACTCAATTTCCAGGCTGGAAACTGATTTGCTTTTAACAGACACTGTGACCTTATCCATTGAGTTGCTAAAAATTCAGATTTTTAGCTCTAATTCAATAAACCATTTCTAATTTTAGTTAATGCTTTCACTGAGTGTAAAATCCAGTAATACCGAGGCAATAGACCAAGGTTTGGTGGGTGTTATGCAATGCACATATAAAATGGAAAAATTCCTTTCAGCATAGGAACAGATGTGTTTGGGAGGAAGGAGAGCTGCCAAGCAGACTGGACAGAACTACCTCTGTCTATCCAAGGCAGGGAGCCATGCACAGTCCAGCTGGGAGAAGCTTCTGGATCTCCAGGTACAAACTCTGCAGCCAAGGCAAGAGGTGACCATCACTGTTCCAGGCCCAGTAGCCAAGTGTATTTGCAGGCAACTCCTTGCTGTGCCTTCTCCTGGTCAGAACAGCTTATCTGTCCCTGTTGCACAGTGTCATGCAGGAAATCTGTGTCCTTTGGGCTCCATATAAACACGAAAGTTTCCCGCAATATGCCTCTATTTTTACAGGTCCATATTATGAACAGTGAGATAGAGAATTCCTACCTTGAAAACTCTTGTTTTGACTGAATGGGTAGGTGTTTCCAAGGACCAAGCTGCTGGGATCAATGACAATCTCTTTGTATACTCCTGCTGCTTTAGTAATCTCTCTCTTCCCACCTCCTTCATAAAGACGAAGAGTAAATTCATTCTCATTTCTCTCCAGTGTGATGTGATGCCATTCACCATTGTCAATGTGGTAGGAGGGAAGGCTTACAGAATAGTTTCCATCACCCAGATTGTATGAGACCACTAAGAGTCCCTGAACAACCTTGTGGATAATCAACAAATAGCAAGAAAGAAAAGTTATTGCCTGGCATTTGTATTGACCTGTAACTTCAATCTTAAAGCATTTGTTTAAATTTAGGGTATATTTACACCGCGCATTTAGGTGCAATATAAAAATACTTCAGGTGCTACTGAACTAGGCAACCTAAATGTGGTAGCAGTATACCCACAGTAGTGTATCAAAGTCACCCTAGGAGTATTTTTACCCTGATCTCTCTTGCACAAATTTATGGGGTTCTTCAAATAGTTGAGAGTCTGGTGTATCACAGCTACGGTGACAGCTCATACCAGCTTGGCTGAAGAGGTGACTTGTTCAGTGGTGTGTATAAAATGAGAAGGTTGTCACTTCGAGAGCCCGACATCACTAGAACTGCTGCAGGCAGAGTCTGAACTATGCAGAAAAGGCCACAGGGTTCAAAAGGACACCAGGTACACACCCTACTCTGCAGAGAACCTGTATTTCTCTGCAACTGGCATCGAAATCCAATGGGATACCACAGCTGAGCGGTCGATATCTCAACGAAAGGATCAGATGTATCTATCCATAAAACAAGTTCCAGAGTCTTGGTGCTCAGCATAAGGTTTTTGCTCTGTTTCCACCCCTTAAGCGAGTGTTTCTCTGAGCTGTCCCCGGCACTGATGTCGCTGTCTGTGTGTGGGGTGCCCCTCACCTGCAGGGTGATGTGCTCGTCCCTGCCCCGGGACAGCATGGTGGCGATGACGCCGTCGGGCTGCCGCGTGCGCACCAGGGCCTGGAACCGCATCCTGCGGGCGGACACGCTGACAGGGAGCTGGTAGCGGATGTGGCTGCCTGCCTCAAACCTGTACTCCTTGGCCACTGCAAGGGAGAGAAACCTTTAAACCAGCTCCCGAGGAGAGGGAATCGTTATTACTGCCCTTAACGTCATAATAAGGGTTGGAAGTAAAAGGAAGCAATTGCGAGGCACAGCGCGGATCCGTGCGGCAATTCGTCCTTTGGGACATACTCCTGTGTTTATTCCACAGCTTCTCCAGTCACTCTCACGCTTCATTTTCCTCTGTAAAGAGGTGTTCTCCCACCCAAACTTGATCCTGCTAATGCTCCTCCTTAAAATGCTCACGTGGGGTGACAGCAGGGAAGCAGCACCTCTGATCAAGACAAGAGACTGCAGACCAAGTATTAAGTACCACAATCAAATTTCACAACCTGCTACTTTATAATTGTCTTTCTGCTGCAAACTTTGGCTCCGTGAGAGCTAAAGATCCTACTATTCCCAAAGCATAGCTCCTTAAGCCAGCAGAGTCTCTTCCAGAAACCAATGAGGCAGTGATTTCTAACTCCAGTTGAATGGTTCTAATTCTTCACAGAAAGTGCTACTGGCACACTTGTATTTTTTAGGTTATTAGGTATTTCTGAAAGTGTAAATAGATGCAAATCAAACAACTGTAATAAATAAAATACTTTTTTCACAATTTTTTTTTTCATGCAGCCACGTCATTATACAGCCAGAGCACAAACACCCTCAGGATTAAAGAAATGATTCTGTACTGAGAAAGTAATTTCTCAAAGGGAATTGGAAAATAAATTGTTAACAATCACAGGCAACTACACTGCAACATGGCTTTACATAATGTAATGTAAAATCACCTCAATAACCATTACCTGAAAATATTTGAAGTTTCCTGTACTATAAAATTTAGCAGCCTACCACTTAAAAAACAGAAAAGCAGGGTTCACCTTTATCACATCGATAACCGTGGTAGCCCGGCAAACAGTGACACGCAAACGAGCCCCAGTCCCCAAGGCACCTCCCATGGATACCACAGGAGGAAGAGCCCATGGTCTCACAGCTCCCATCCGTCAGGGTGCAGCCAGGGAAGCTGTTCAGGGACTCTGCAGGAGACTGAAGGTCGTATACCTTCAAGAGAATTCATGACACAAAAATATTATTTGAGAAACACGTTTCATTTTTAAACAGAAATAGCTGCACCACTTCACTGTCTGTTCCTCATCGGCACTGCTTAAGTTACTAAGTTGGCTTTTTGACGTTCAGACTTCAGCTGATTTTATCAAGAGCATATTTTGCCTTTGAATAAACTCAACTGACTATGGAAACAAAAAATACCCTAATACTTCCTAACAAAGCAGGCAGCTGGCATAAATATACTGTTATACAATTGCCATTCAGAAGTTCCCTGAATGCACAAAGAAGCTTGGAAACCAGCTGCATGAAGCGGGGGATAACCAAACACATAATTCCTGCCTCATTAATACATCTCCTTCTATTAAGAAATAACTTTTCAAGGTGCTTATTCTAATTATCACAGAAAACCCCAGAATTTTCTTGTATTTTACACTCATGTGGGCATTGCATGTGGGCATTGAATACATTGATAGAAGCAGAAGTTTCATGTATAAAACAAATCTCCCGAAAACTGAATAAAGAAGTTTTCTTCTCTGCTAAAGCAAACATTACTCTGCTCTTACCTCAGTATCCAAGATGAAATTGCGCAAGCAACCAGAAAAATGTTTGTGTAGCAACTGTGGATAGGAATATGGTAACGACTCTTTCACACCACCCAGCTGGAGAACATGGTTCGCATTCAAATACCTTTAAAAATCATATAAATAATAGACTTACATCTACCTTCAAGCACAGGTGGATAAATAAATAAATACACCGCATATCCAAATAACACAGGCTTTATAATGTAACAGGAGAATGCAATTACTTTATCTTCTCTCTCGGAAATAAAGCCCTTTAAAATAAAGGGCATTTTTTTTAAACATGACTGTGAAACCTGCTGGAAGTTTAACTGTGGGACACTATTACATTTTGGGTATGTTTGTGTTCAAGTCAGAAACAGCTGTGATATTCTAGACACCATATTCTCCTTCAAGTGCTCTGTGTGTACACAGGCATCCTATGCTGTAGGAATACTACAACAAAGGCTGTTCAGTGTATGACAAAAGTCAGAAATCTAAAAGTTGGGTCCATGTGGTCTAAAATGCATGGTAAAAATGTCCAAGCTCTGCATAGTCTCCCCATCATCTCTCCAAGCCAAAGAACTCTATGTATTGTAGTCCTCATACTTTCGCTTTCCCAGAGTTACCCATTCATTTCTTTTGTTTTCTTTTGTCCTTATACTTTTCCCTTTTTTTATACTCCTTTCATTACCAGGAGAGCTCCACACATCTGTGCACAAGACCTAATCCCAATGCTCATCAGAATGCTTATTTGGACTATCTATTCCACAGCTGAAGTATCTTTGTTAGTACAAAGGTTCCCCTAAAATATAACCTGAATATTCCTCACTGTAACTTTAGGCCCTGTACAGAAGAGATTGTCTAAATCCTCTTTGTACCATTCTTTTATACACACTGAGACTTATCATATCTCTCCTTAGTTTTCCCTTCTTTCCATTAACTGACCTCAATTCCTCCATTCTTACTCTCAGGGTGAGCCGATCAGTCACTGCCCTCCTCAGGACTGTACCCAGCTGCTCCTTGTCCACCCTGCACCGTGGGGCACAAACTGGACCCAGGACTCCGAAGTCAACCGGCCTAAATTCGCCAGGTTTTAAAGAGCAGGCTCACAGTGACTTGATAAACAGAGAGAAATCCCGTGGGTGGAGGGAGGGTGGTACACAGGACCCACAAAAGCTCCAGTAACAGCCACAGTGTTTTGGGGCTGTCACTTAGTACTGCAATACTACTCAGAGGAAGACTGGTTCCTTAAAATTCGTTTAGTGCTTTAAGGTCCAGGCTTGGCCTAGAATGCCTGAGAAAAGAGGAAATGCTTTTTATGCTTCTAGTCGTCAATAACTCAGCTGCAATCTAACAGGTCAAACGTTCACAGGCCTTAGAATCAACTGCCTGTCAGGGAATCTGCAGGAAAGTACCTCGCTCTCCGTGGAACAGACCCCAAGACTTCACAATCCGTGCGATCCTCGGCGGACAGCCAGCGGCCAACCCCTTCTATCTCCGACACCAGGGCTGCACTGCACCGGTCCAGAGTGAACCGCACGCCCTGCGCCAGAGCACAGCACATCAGCTGGCAGCTGCTGCACATCCAGCACACCCGGCACGTCAGAGCCTCATCTTTCACTTCCTGCATGCCAGCAAGCAAAAAGGGCTGGGTCTTTCCATGTTCTGTGTATCTTGCAATAAACAGCAGAGCTAAAATAGAATCGTTTAGCAAAAGTAGGCACTTCTCAACTTTATTTGTGCTTCTGAGTACTTTAACCACTTACACAAGTCCTGTAACTGTATCTGCAAGTAAATAAATGTCTGCTTTTTGTGCATAAGTAATGGATTCCGGTGGCCACATTCTACATGTGCTGCGGCAGAGCTTAAAAAAGATAAAGATTGCAGAGTATGGATTACAACATCAGTGGATATGGAATTCTCAATGAGGTTCTCCCAAAATTTCTATTACTCATCAAACCTACACAAACAGAACAATACATACTGTCCAATGCTGGTTATATTTGCCCTATTTATATTTGCCTCTGTTCTTTATTGAAAGGCTGTTCTTTGTACCCTCCTGTCTCTGCACAGGGAAATATTTTTAGAAATATTAATATCCTGATGTGGAAAAAAAAAAATCCAATTAACTGACCTGACCATTGGTTCTGACTTCCAGTCGATGCCACTTCTTGTCTGCTACATTCAGATGACTTGGAAACTGCAGCACCACAGAACCTGAGCCATGGCTCATCTTCAGCACAGGAATACCACTAGAGAGTTCTAATACAACATGAATAAGAAATTAAATTCAGCTACAAAATGCCATTTTTGGGTATCCCAACAGTTAGTGACTGTACTGATTTAATGGTTATTGCTAGTCACATACAGGGGGTTCACTACAGAAATAACTAGAATTATACCCTATGTCTTCTATTAAGCAAAAGTACTCATTCAGTGCATTATTTACTTATATACTTTAGATTATTCCACTTCTCTGTCAAAACACTGAAACTAAATTCCTGAGAAGCCATCTGCAATTTTATGATGCTCTAAAACAATTAATACATGCAGGTTTCTTCCTTCCCATCTTCTACTCAAATTTACAAGTAACTGCAAAGCAAGGCAAAAGAAGAGGTAAATGATTAACTATTCAACCACATTACCTTTCAATTAATCAAGAGAATATAAAATGCCAACTATACTGTGCATCTTGTATGTTAATCCACAAAAATAAGCAGCAGTAACCTTTTAAATATGTATCAATATAAAGCACTGAGGTCTACTTGTGGATGGATCTTCCCACAATGGCACGGGGGGCTGAATTCATCCATCACATCATTGCCTGTTCAAAAAAATGTGCAAAATTGCCCCAAGACCAAAGGGAGTTTAAGTGGATTTCTTTTCTAACCAAATTAGGTACGAATGACATGCAACTAAGACTGCACTACTCGTGTAATACCTATCTTCAAAGCACCTAAATTCTTTTATAGCACTACAGTTTTTCTAGGCAGGTATTTATANATATATATATGTATGTATATATATGTATGTATGTATGTATGTATAAAAATCTGTCTGTTTTGCTTTCCCCTTCATTTCTACAACTCTATGATGAACCCAAAGCCAGAGGTGCAGGCTACAAAAAATAGACATCAAAGGAGAAAGACTTGTTAGGAAATGCTTCAAATTATTTTTACACCAGAAAATAAGTTACCTCATTAAATGCAAAGACAGAATTCATAGTCTAGTTGTTACAGCCATCACAAACAATTCACTCCCAAAAGACATTTAATTTTTCCACACCCTTGTGCAGAAGTACCTATTGCAATGAAGTTTTCTGCACTCCCAGGTTCTGGATTTGATAAGGGGCCACTATACAGTAAAAGTCCATCTGGAACCACAGTAATAAACTCTAGAGAGAGTGAGCTTTCAAAACAAGGTCTGATGGGACGAAACCATGCATAACCATTTCCATGGAAACTGTGCTTAGTCTGCTGGCAGTCTGGTCCATGAAAGGAAGCAGGACAAAGACATCTGAAAGACCATAAACAAAAGAAATAGTCAAAATTTTGACTATTGGCTTATATATATATTTTGACTATATATTTTGGCTTTTTTTTTGGTTTTACATGCAGCAAATGCATAACTTAAATCACAGTTAAAAAATCAGCAAAACAGAGATTTTAGCAAAACCTTAGGGGTGTTTGGCAATTATTATAATGCTCTAAAAGTATTTTTATTCCCCATACTAACTTGTTCAAAAAGAAGTATTTTTGAGGCCAAGTTTTTGAGAACAATGAACTTTTTTCCTAAATAACACAGAACACCAAACATCAACTTATTACAGAGTAAACTCCAGGAGGTTAATTCCTAGCTGGAATTAATTTCACTAAGGGAATACTGCTGCACACCAGGTGATGCTACAATAAAGCAAGTTTACTACCTAGTGCTTTTTAGTGTCCTTATTACCCATTGTCTGAACTACATTTCACTCCTACATCCCTGCTGCTACCACTGATATTCACTTTTATTATTACTTTCCCAGAAAAGAAAAAAAAAAAACAAAAAAAAAAAACAGGGCACACATGCCTTCAGCCTGAATTAGGTGCTCTTAAAAAATGACAAGCGTTAATTACGTGCTCCCCAGGGTCTTCTTTGCTACTCACACACTTTTTGGGACCACAGCCCCATCGGGGTCATCAGGAAAGCCCCTGCTTTCCATTAGGTTCACACCCCGGTGCACTTGTGGGGATTTTTTTGTTCCTCCTCCGGTCAGAAGTACATTTATGGTTATTTCAGACCGGTACCTCGTAAGCAGCACTCAACACTTCAAAAAGAGAGGGGAGAAATAACGTGCAATGCAGGTTTGCCCACCTGTAGCCATTCAGAGAGTCGAGACAAAGGCCCCCGTTGAGGCAGGGGCTCCGGGGGTAGGAGGAGCAGGGCTGGTGCAGCCGCTCGCGGCCGGAGCAGGCGCAGGTCCCGTGGCTGGAGGTGGTGAGGGACACGAAGGACATGCTGCCCGTGTCCGTCACTGTGGGGACGTCGCTCACACTGAGGTGGTTTGTACAGCCCTCACTGCAGTTGGCACCCCTGCACTCGTCAACATCGATCTGCGAAATGTTCAGTTGTAGAGCTGACTGCATCTAAGAGGAAAGACAGTTTAACACATCACCACTCTCATCCTGATGAAGGCTTTCACCTCAGTTCTGAAAAACCAAAGCCATCACAGTTTGCAGTGTTTAGTTTCTTGAGCATTACTTAGTAACATCCCTGATTATACAGGCAAGAAAAATAATTTGAAACATTTCATTAAAAAATTACAGCAGCAGCATTTCCTAAAAACTTAATCATTGACACGATTGACTGTGAATATGTTGAATCTGCACTGGTCTAATAACATTATTTCCAAGGACCAAAGCTCTGGAAGCAGTGACACTCCACCTTCTGAGCTGTAACATCTGCATCACACCTCTCTGCACTTCAACAGCAACAGAAGTGTTTCAGCTCAAGCCAGGATAAATCCCTTCTCAGCAGAAACACACAGATATTATTTCTTACATTCTCTCACACAAAAGGATATAGACACAGGAAAACACAGAGTTGAGCTGCTTTCAATAATCACGTCCACAGACAGTGATCTGGCAAGACAACTTTGTACCAACTTGGATTCAGTCTAGTGATTTGTGCCCCATAAATTTACATTTCATGTCAAGCTGTCTGCAACAAAACACAGTTCAGCATCCTGGATACTGTATTCTATGCTACGTTAATCTTTGCTAGTTCACCGTTTTTATTGTTAATTGGGGTTGCACCTGAAAGTCCAAGTACCGAATAAAAAGAGCCTCACTGTAACCACAGGTCTGGTAATGCAGGAATAGTGACTTAGAGATCACAACTTTCATTCCAAATGGAGCAAGGAAGCACTGGCAGAGAGGGAGGGAAGTGTGAGGCAAGAAGAGAGCTGCCATTAGTCCTGGCTTTTTGCCCTTCAGCCTGCAAACCTAAATTATCATCGTTTGTTCCTTCCACTTATTTGGGAATTTTGCACAGGTGTCTGTTATAAAGCTTCAGAATTTGATCTGTATTTGGTGATTCAAATACACTGAAATGTGTATTTAGTACCCAAACCTGAATTTGGGTGAGTCAGGCAAAAGATGCCACTACTCTCACAGTGGTACACAAATGAAGAAGGTATACACATGTAAAACTAACAACACTAGAGCTTTATGTATTTCATGAGGTTTTTTTTCCAAATGGTAAAACATATGGCAAATATCTTAAAAATAAGCTTTGAAAAGATCAAAACAAATACATAGAGTGCTTCTATTTTTTTCTAATTTGTGTAGTCATCTCAGTTCACCACTGTAAGAACTTTGATCTTTATAATCCTTTGTCTCTATATTCTCAAATATCATAACATATATTGATGCCCATGCCCCCAAAGGCACAGAGCACACTTTGCAATGACATGATGCATCCTGTCAGTGCAGGTCTGTGTCTGCTGCCCACCATCACCATCAGTGGTTTATCACCATCAGTGGAGAGTCTGTAATGCACATTTGGACATCTATTTAATACTGTTATGGAAAAAACTGTATAGAAACAACCTTGGCTCCTTTAAAGAATTAGGATGGATTATCTTTCTGCTAAATAAAAATTGCCGTTGTAAAACTATATCCCCAGGAGGTAATGGAAACATATTATTTATGTAGCAATTCAATGAATAATTCCAGTGCTAATTACTTATTTTCTATATTTATAGTTATATACATAGAAAAACTACTGGAAGAATTCTCCAGCTATGATTGGTTTTCTGTAAACTATTGGTGATTACTCACTAGAGCTATTCATTAAATATTGAAAGGTGGTATATAATTAATAAAAACATATTTTTTCATTAAAATATGTGAAGGAATCCCCTTGTTACCACTTTGATGAATTCAGGTGCCATGTATTATGGCAGAGAGTATTTGAAATCTATGTGATTTTCTGTATTATTGTTGCATTAATTCAATAAATATGCAAAAGAAGCAGTCATTACCCTTCATGAACACTCTCTGTCTCTGGCATTGCCTACTTGGTCACTCTGAAGACTCTCATAATCCACAGAGCCATTCAAGATTCACCAAGATGGAGGTAGGTGGTAAATTAAGGCAGCCCTGTTTGGTTCCCAGAGCCAGGCAGACTCCACCATATTCACACAAATGGAAAGTGCTGATTTCTCTTTGGAAAAATCATCCATATGATGAACTATGTATTAAACCCAAATATGGCCAGGGCAAGTGAAAAGCTGAGCAGTGTCACTTTGCCTTTGTGCAGGGCTACTGAAAAATCCAGCTGTGGCCAAGACAGACTGTGTCTGCATAACTGAGTTAGAGAGCAGGGCAGTTAGGGAACACCAAGAGGGAGAGGAAAACATCGTCCATCCAAAAAATATTTTCCCCTTCCAACAGTAAAAGAAGTTGGGGAAGGGTGTCACTGTATTTGAAGCTGCCCTTTGGTGAAATAAACAGCCACAGGATTGGCTGTCTCCATCCCACTTACCTGTTGCAATTGTTCCCTAACCCCCACAACCCTTCCAGCAGGACTTCTCCTCTGAAGTGTCCCCTCTTTGTACTGCAGGATTTCTGTTAGGGTGACATCAGGTCTCCACGCTAAGGGTCTAAACACAAGCTGATGTGGGGATTTGAGGACTACACAATGAAACTGACTGGAGAAAACTCAGCTATTTACCCCATGACAGCAATGCAGACCCATTTTCCTGCAGCACTCCAGTGACTATTCATTGAACCAGAAGTCAGTACAACAATACAATACCAGTATGCATGGTGCTAAAAAGAAGGGAGAAAGCTTGAATTAAACACTTGTTTGACAAGTGGTTTTGTCCCGAGTGAAGCAATAAAACCCTTATCTTTAGAAGCAGTATATTTTTCCACTGAGGTTTGGGATATACACCCTGCAAATTCAGTGTTTGGGTGAGTTCCACAGATGACCCCAGAGAACAAACCTCAGTTTTAAACGCTGCCATCTCCGCATGCAGTTTCTCAGGTCTGTAATAGGCCGAGCCAGCACGGACTGCAAATCTCACGTCTGTCTGTTTTCCATCCCTGCTCATCACACTGAAGACAATCACATCAGTCAGCTTTGCAGGTAGCAGCTCTGCAAGGAACTCCTTGAACTCGCCATGTCTCGTTTTGCCGTGTTCATCTCTCCTTATGAATTCCTCTGCTGTGACATCTGGTCAGGGGATTCAAAAATAGGTAAGTGTGAACACCTGGGAGCTCACAGGTTAATTTCTCAATTTATTTCTTATTTAACAATATGGAAACCTACCAGAAAGTGCCCTATAGTGATAAGCAAATCAAGTATTGATGTAATAATACCTATACCACATAAACATTCAGTTGGAGAAGCAGCTGATCTAAACTCTCATCAGCAAATAAAACCAACCTGAGAAACGCACAGTGGCTGAGTTTTGTATGGCTTCATTTTCCAGGTCTCTGACATGGATTTGTACTGTAGATACAACATCAGGACAAACTCCATCAGAAACTCTAACTCTTAAGTTGTATATTCCCTGAGGAGTGTTATCCGCCATCAGCAAAGACCCAGTCCTCTGATTTAATCTGAAAGATCTAGACAGAAACCTTCAATTAGGAAATCTTAACAAATCAAAATTGAGGACTCACTTTATTCATTAACACCATTCAGAAGGCCTTATGTGTCACTGTGAAGGTTAAAGGGCCAAAACTTACGGGAATTATCCAACAGCCTCAGAAAGGCACCTCAGCCACCTGAACTGAGAAATGACAATCTGAGATGCTCCTGCCACTCAGCCTTTCCCAGATTTGCACAAAAGCAATGTGCAGTTGAACCACATGGCCCAGCACACTCATCATGGGCAAGCCCCTGAGGTCAGGAATAGGGAGTGACAAACCTACAGTGATCATTCCAGGTTGTCATATCTCTATCTGGAACAGGGTAAGTCTGTATAAAATCTCTCACAGCATCTTCACTGGACACCTCAAAGGGCCAGTAATCAGCAATTATGGAAATATTCCATGACCATTATTATGGAACAGTAATCTCTTAGCATGGAAAGAGGCCCAGAGGCTGCTGATGGACTGAAAGTCTTTAATTCTGGGCTACATAAAGCTTTTAAACTTTTAGTCACAGCACAGACTAAAATTCACATTCACTTCCACATCCATTTTTTCCCTTATAGACAGCATATAGTTATGCCATAAACCATTTCACTTTATGATATGAACAAATAATGTCTAAGTAGGAATTAAGGGTCCGATTAAACATTTCAATTAACAGAAAAAAAACTCCACTAATCTGAGTCATGGTTTTCATATGCAATTGTAAATTTAGCCATCAAAGGAGAGCACCAAATTCCCTTCCACTTTTGATGAAATGACTCCATTCTTTGCTTTTAAATTCAGGATTTGTATTTCATCAACCCTAACATCTGAGAACAAGCGCTAGAAACTCTGCCTATTTTTAAACTGGAGCTTACAGAATGCACGTTTTACGTAAATTAACTATGACATCTGACTAAAAATCAACATCATGGTGTGATCCTGCATTGTCTTGGAAATAATATTTCATGCAGTAATTTCTCAATACCTAGTAACCCAAGAGAAAAAGAAAAAGAGCATTCAAAAGGTACATCCCTTAACACACTCAATAACCCTGCCTTTATGCACATCCTGAGCACAGAGAAATACACAGTGAGCAAAATAATTACAGAAGCATAAATATTACTCATTTTGACAGAAATACAATCCTCACTTGAGCAATTTTCCTTCAGAGAGAAATGTTTTATTGTCCCAGTCATCCTGATCTGGTGCAAACACTTCCCCAAGCACTGTTGTTGACCATTTTCCTGTTGAGATAAATTATAATAAATCTGCATTTAATTTTTGCTTTTCAGTGCACTTTATATTCTGTCACATTCATTATTGCATTTATTATTTTCAGACTCCTGCTCAATTTAGTGATGGTTATGATCCAAGATTCTTAAAACAATGCACAGCCTGTCATATGATTTCTGCCAGTTCTGGCAATGGAAGTACATTGGAGATGTCACATAAAAGAAGAAAAACTGGAAATAGCACAAAACAACACCAGAATCATACATAAAATACAACTCTCTAAAAAACTCTCAGACAAAAGAAAAATTAAAAGCCACCATATCAGGAGTTAATTCCAAATGTTTCATTGCTACTCCATATAATTTTGAAGAGGACACAAGTGGAACCCAGCAGAAGAGGGAGAACACCTTACGGGGTACAGCTGGGAGAGAAGGACATGATTGGGAAAAGGAGAAGGGCAAAACACCAAGGTGGGCCAGGTCTTCGTGATTTTTCCAGGCCCTTGGGGGCTGGCACAGAAGTGCAACATCCAATCAGTTTTTCTAAAATAGCAGGAGGAACAAATCCAGGGAAGGAGACTTTTGAAATCCACAGTCCAGGATCAGCAACATGGGAGATTTTTAAGGTTCAAATCTGGAGCCAAGCCAACCAAGATGCTTCATTCTCTCATTTCTACAGTATGATCTGGTCACATCTTTTTCTAATTTAGGCATACCAAACTCAGAAAATGTAACTGCAAAATACCTTCTGTAGGTGAACACTCACTAATGGAAAATAGATTTTATGGGTTTATAAAAATACTGCTTTTTCTGCAAGTTCAATATATACCTGTTGGCAGCTAACAGCCTTTTGGTAGATAATCTTTTACACACTAAGGCCTGAGTTTTAAAATATATTTTGCTTATTCCACTTTACTTAGTAGTTTACAGAACAGGAGCTACAGTTTTGAAGTATGTAAACCATTAACGAAATAGATTAACAGACTGCAAGAAAGAAATTCAGTGTAAAACTCTGCTATTTCATGAATCTGATATAACATCCAGAATCTGATCTAACGTCCAGCTAGAACTTACCTTCGTAGCTGTACACATAGACCTCCTTGTGGCCAGACTCATGGCAGTTGTCATTCTCATCACCAACTGTTATAGTCAGGGTGGCTGTGGAGCTCATAGCTGGAATCCCACTGTCTGTTATAACTATCGGTAGGTGAAACACCTTCTGCTTTTCTCTGTCAAAGGACCTCAAGGCTGTTATAGTTGCTGTGTTATTTCTGTTGTCAGTAAGAGAAAAATCCAAGGAATTCTGATAATCTGGCGGCAGTGAATAGGTAAAGGGTGGCCCATTTTCCTCACTGTCCGGATCAAATGCATGAAGCAGCTTTGATGTATGGTTCATATGCACTATTTCAGGCTTCAGTGTATTTTCCCAAACTACGGGCATGTATGGTGCCTCAAACCTCGGTCCGTTGTCATTAACATCAAGCAAGTTAATTAAGACTGTAACACTTCCAGTGCGGGCAGGTGTCCCCTGATCTGCAGCTTGTACAATTAAAGCGTATTTTTGAATGGCTTCACGATCAAGTGCATTTGCCACAACCACGTGACCAAACTGGTCAACCACAAACTGTCTCATAGGATCTGAATCTGACTTTATAGAATAGATAATCTTCCCATTCAAATCAGAGTCCTTGTCTGTAGCCCTCACTGTGGTTACTGTAGTACCTACAGGCACGTCTTCAAATACAGGGTTCGTCTGAATAAACTGAGAAAGGAAAGCTGGGCTGTGGTCATTTGAGTCTTCAACTTCAATCAGGCACACTGCAACACTAGAAAAATCCAGATCTTCCACAGTAATAGTGAGATTAAACTGTCTTTCACGGGCATTCTCAAAATCCAACTTTTTTTTCAGTCGAACAGTGCCACATTGCCATTCTTTGTCATTCTCAATATAAAACTTCTCATCTGGGTCTCCCCCGATGATACTGAACATTAAGTCTGCATTTTCCCCAACGTCTGCATCCGTAGCACACACCTGCAGGACTTCTGAGTCAATGGCACTGTTCTCAGGAATTGCTGCCTGCCACGACTTCTCTGTGAATTTCGGAACGTTATCATTGACGTCTGCAACCCAGACAGTGGCAGTGCCAGTTCCTGTTAGCCCTCCCCCATCCCTTGCTTCGACAGTAAGAAAATAACTTTCAGTCCTCTCCCTGTCTAGCAGTCCCCCTGCCACGTGGATGGTCCCGGTACTGGGATTGATACTAAACATGTCAGTACCAAACTCATTCTTCACATTCTCTGTTATCCTGTACGTCAGGACAGCGTTTAGGCCGACACTCGGATCGTCACGATCGACCGCAGCCATTTCCATGACTAAGGTGTCTGCAGGAGAGTTTTCAAAGACGTTCCCATTGCAGTCATCAGGCATGCACGTGAACGTGGGTGCGTTGTCGTTTATATCCCACACGTTGATGATCACGTCAGCAAACCCTGTAAGTCCTCCTCCACCTTCATCAGTAGCCAACACAATGAATCTCCACAGTGCTCTCTCTTCCCGGTCCAGCCTCCTGTGTGAGTAAATGCTGCCTGTTTTCTCATCTATCGTGAAAATATCAGCAGCACCATATCCATGCAAGGAATACCTCACATCTCCTCCATCAACACCACTATCAGGATCACTGGCCATAACCTACAAGTTTTGAAAAAAAACCAAACATAGAAAGTATGAAATATGCAGTGACTGCATCACATCCTATATGCTGCTCTAGTCTAAAGGAGTCCAAGCAAAAGCATATGACATGTTATTAACACGTGCATGCCAGGGAATAACAAATCCAGGGACAATTCAGAATAGGCAAATATGCATTTTTAACAATGTTAACCATTTAATAATTTTAGTATTAAATAATAATATATTTCATATTCACACAAGTGATTTAAATATGACATTCTGATAGCTACTTTAAATTGTCCATTATTTGCTTTTCAGAATTAACAAATGATCCATCCTGTTTATCCTATTTACTATCTTTGTAATTAATACTTTTTTTTCCACAAAAGTCCATTTCTTCTCTGCAGTGACAAAAAAATTTAGTCAAAATAAACTTCATTAACATATATGTGCTGAGTTATTTTTAACATAATTTTATCACAGTAATCTGTGCTCTTTCATTGAAATATTATAATCTGTGGAACTGTATACACTACCTGAAGTACAAAGACTGGTAATGCATCCAGTTCCTCAATTATACTTCCGTAGTATTCATTGATAGAAAAAACTGGAGCCTCATCATTTTTATTCATGATGTTGATGATGACAACTGCATAATCCTCCCATTTCCCATCAGAGGCCAACAAGTGGATCTCATACATTTTTGTTTCTTCATAGTCCAGTGGTTGGGCAATGAAAATGGCTCCTGTTTCTGGATCTACATCCAGCACTCCTCCTGTGTTCCCAGCTGTGATCTGATACCGTAGTTTAGCATTTGTTCCTGTCAATTACCAACAGTGTCAGAAAACACACACTCCTCAAAGTAGACTGATGGTGAGATGAAGTACAAAGCACACAATAATTGATTAGTGGTATTATTTTTATCCTTCTTGTGGTCTTTTAAAACATGTGGCTATGTCAGATTACTTAGCAGCATTTTCAATTCTGGTGTGTCCAAACATAGTTTGTCTCTACAAAATGTGTCTATGCAATGAAGTAACAATTCTGCTTGTACTTTATTCAGAGGGCAGAGATGAAGTGCCATATATACATCACATCAGGTCCCCTGTCCAACATTACAGAGCAGATTTACAGGCAGCCTAAGCACCAAACTAAAAGTTCCTTAACTAGGTAAATCCTTCTGCAGTACATCTTCACCACATCTGCCTCAGCCTTCTACAGAGTGGGAGAAATCCAGTGCAGTCAGGATTTCCTTGCACTTTACAAACACACAGAGAACAGTCCTTGAGACTTGTGCAACAACAAAAAAGCAGTGTTTCACCATACAGTGAAGCTGAATTAGCAGTGCTCTGTGGTCAAAAGATGGAAGCATGTATGACCCCTCTCTCTTTTATGAGCACTGGTTATGTACTTTCACATGATTAGTGGCTGAATTTCTGGCCGATTTGTGGATAAAAGAATGTAGCTAAAATTCATCATATCCATTTAGAAAGTCTAGATTCAAATAAACAAACAAACCAAACACAAACTATACTGTCCATCATAGAGAAAGCAAGTGAATCTCACTGAAATGAAGTCTGACTTACTGTAGTTAACCAGGACATTTCTATTGGCACACATTTGTAAGAAAACAATCTGATCTATAAAAGATTTATATCTACAGGCACAGAAATTATTTGCTATCATCCCACATTAGTGAATGTCTCCTGAAATAAAAGATTGTGCCTCACAGCTCTATTATGAACTAACGTTCATACCTGATCAGTGCACAGTTAAAGGAGTTTTAAAACCTGGAGACAGAAAGACATTTCCCTTTCTCACACCACCAAATACGTCTTGGTGTGCTGAGATCAGCTGATTAATACTTTGGACAGAGCTGTGGGGGATTCCAGTGCTCTACCTTCGTCCTCATCGCTAGCACTGACTGTGAGGATGGTGGATCCCACATCCTGGTCCTCGTCCACGTTCACCTCGTAGACGCTCCGGGCAAAGACGGGCTGGTTGTCGTTCAGGTCGCTGACGGACACGCGCACGTAGGCCGTGTCTGCAGAGACAAGGAGCCACAGATTCAACCCCCAGCTGGGCCACTTCTGCCAGCTACAATCCCTTAGCCCGTCAGCCCGCACATTAAATGAAGACAAATATGCAGACGATACAGAAACAAACCCTTGGGGTTGTGCATCGTATATATACCAGCATCACTCAAAAGCACTTGGGTATCAAATAAATGTCACATCCAATTTGTTTAAACACATACTACATGAATAATTAAATAACTGATACCTAATATGGCAGTTGTATAGTGTTTAGTCATAACTTTTCATCCTGAAGCCACAGAATTTTAAGTTTTTTTTTAAGCAGGGCAATCAATTGAGAAAAGAATTTTCTATCTTGCATATTCCTGCTTCATAATTACTTTGAGTGAATACCGTACCATACGCAGTGCTTTGAGAAACACTTGCACTGCCCGAAGATTTGCATCCTACAGATAACAGGCACATCTTTGCTAGCTAGAAAGCACTCTTTAAACTCTACATATAAAGGCCTATAGTTTTTTTTTTTATTTCAGAACTTGCTTGATCATCATGTAAAGTTTATCTTCCAGCTCTGACACAACTGCTGCACAGATAAACTGCAAAAAAGCCACCATGAAACCAGAACAACAGACACTCTTTCACAAGATGTGGGGGGAAAAAAAAAAAAAAAGGAAATTACTAGTTAATCTTCCATTTCAGAGCTTCTGTTTTCAGACATAATCCAAGTAATGTCACACTTACCACAGCCATCTATCTCTTACCAGAGTTTGGCTTCCCATGCTTTCCAGGTCGAGCTGATTCAGACCCATCCACTGACTTGACTTCCAGTAAGTAGGAGCCCTTCTCCTCTCTGTCAAACACTGAGGTGGTGTAAATGGAGCCTGTCTGGGGGTCCAAGCGAAAACAGGTGTAGTCTCTGCCAGTGTCATGTAACAGGGAGTAAGTTATCTACAGGATTAAAAAGAAGTTGTTAATATATACTTTCCTTTTTTTGAATAGTTCACAACTAGAACAGTACTTAGAGGAGAACTGTCCCATGTCTGAGTACTTGATCAGTCCAAGGAAGCTGGGTAAAACTGCAGCTTCAGCAATCTGGTCTAAAGCCAGTTAACTTCCTTGACTGCTGATCTGTAAAGGAAAATAATTTGTCTAATCAGCTCCTGATTTCACTAGCACACATTTGTACAGTGCTTGTGCTGCAGCACTCAAACTCAGCTAAAGATCCCAAGTATTTCTACAGCAGCCACAGGTGAGCTGTATTTGAACCTGCTCAGGATTACAGACCATGTTCTACTTTCTATTATATGCATGGTTTTGTGACTTCAGCTTGCACTCTTGTTCTAAGAATGTATCTATTTTTGATTTTTTTAATCAGCAAGGAATACATCCTCTTTGGGCGTTAACTTGCCATATTTTGTAAGCATTCAGTTTGCTGTACTGCCAATGATTTCCAACTCACAGAAGCTTTTAACACAGCTTTTTTTCCGTTCATTTATCCAATCTTATTTTCGGTCTATATAGAACTTTCCAAATAAGGGAATTCTACACAAGTATTTCAACTAAGCTACAGGTTGTGTAAATATTTCCTCTTTGTTTACTGCCTTAGACCTACTAGTTTTAGTTGCGTTTTTCACATGGCAACACAGAGTTGTTAATTAACAACTTAACTAATTAACGTTAATTAACGTAACTAACTATTTCATTCTACATTTCCTGATTAGTCATCCCTTTTCTAAGCTGACGATTTCCAGGCTATTTAGCTTATGCAGAAGTTATGCCATCTTTCATCAGGGGAGATGAAGGTCCCCACTTTCTTACCTCACCATGCTGACCAAGGTCGAGGTCAGTGGCAGACACCTGAGTGACAAACGTCCCCACATCAGCTCCCTCGGTTACTGAGGCTTCATAAATGGATGAAGTGAAGAATGGGACATTGTCATTGACATCTAGAACATCAAAAAGAGCACACAGAGAGAAAACTATAAAACCTTAAAGGAAAATAGTGCAGGATTACTCTGTGACATCACTGACCAGCTCACACACCTGTGACATTCACGTAGACCGTGGTGAAGGCTGCCAGAGGAACTGCAGCCACGTTCTGCGCTCGCACCCGCAGCAGAAAGCTCTTTGTTGTCTCATAATCCAGTGGCTCAGCTACCAGGATTGAAGCAGAACCATCATGTCTGTTTGGAGTCAGGTAGAAACGAACTGGCATGTTGGTCTCTGGGACAAGCCCCTCTTCCAGGTTGTAAGTGACACGGGGATCTCCAAGGGGAGAAGTTGCTTTGATTGTCTGCACAGTTCAAAAATGTGTGCAATCAACCCTTCTGTAAGTACAGCAACATTTCTAAAAGCTTTTGTGTTTTGATTCTCCCAGATATTCAGCTACAACACACAAAACTCTAATAAAAGCTCACTACATTTTAGCAAATAAACAATGTTCAGTTATTCTGCAGCCTGAGAGCTACAGACAGACAAATAACCTTACCAAAATTGAGGCATCCCGTGTCATATTCTCTGGAATAACAACTTCATAGATGTCTCTTTCCCACTGTGGAGGCTGGTTCTTTGCACTGGTTACAGTTACAGCAAGTTCAACTTTACTGCTCCTGTTGCCTCCATCTGTAGCAGTAATCTCTCTAATTATAGATGATTTCTGAACAGTAAAAAAGGTTTCATTACAGAAGGTTTTGACCAGGCCTCCAAAATAAATTAATACATAAAATAAAAGATACACTTAAAAATAACCTTCACAGAAGAAAAAGATCTGAAGCTGAACTCAAAATATGAACTAGATGCAAATTTGATGAAATTTCTATTTACTTTACTGAAGATGGTTGACAAATTTTGCTATATGTCTCAATAAACCTAAGCAAATGTCACACAAAATTTAAAACCAAACAGAACGAAAAAACCCATTTTGTGGAGGTCCTAAGTCTTAAGCTTACCTATTAACAGTTCTTGTTATTAGGTTTGTAGGGTTCTTAGATTCAGTAAATAAAATACATTAAAAGGATACACCATCACCAAACTTTTGTGTGTCTGTTACTTAGAAATTAAATGTCAGTATAAAAAAATACCTATTTAGACTGACATCTACAATAATAGTTCCATTTCAAAACAGATTACTTTAAAACCTGAAAAAAATCAAACTGCTTGTGTAGGTATTTATAAATAGCTGAAACTGATCAATTTTAGATAACTACATGAATTATGCTTTCACCTTCCTGAGGGACAGCTATGCTTAATTCACCTCAACAGACAAGTTGGCAATCTGTATCAGGACCAAAATTTCACACTTGTTCCCATTCAGGTTTGTGTCTTGACTAAGTCAAGGCACAATGAGTCAACCTGTTAACACAATGAAGTCCTACACTTGGATTCTTGCTCCCCTGCTTATGACCTCAGCCCTGCAGCCCTTGGAACGAGGGAAATGGGAAAAGCAAGTCTCAGAGGCAGTGCTGTGGCTGCTGCTTCCCAGCTGAAAGCAGGGCTTGCTCATATGCAATTCACAGTCCATGAATCCAGCAGTTAAAAGCCTTAGACTCATGTTTAATTTAAATAGATTTATTGATCCTTTAACCTGAGGAGGTAACCCAAACTCGTGACCTCAGTCCCTCCTACAATATATTGAAATAGTCAGCTTAAAAAAGGAAAGCAAGCACCATACCTGAGATATGGGTTGGTTCACAAACACCCAGCCTGTGGTAGGATTAATCTGTAAATAATTTGGTTCATCACTTTCTATGGAATATGTAATGGCAGCATTTGAGCTGTAGTCATCATCACGGGCTGCAACACGCAGGAAGCTGGTCCCAACTCTTGTGTCCTCTCTGAGGAAATCTGACGTAAGGAAAGGAGAGTTCAAATTGATCATTAATTTGCTAAACTACCATGGACATTTTAGTAAGTCATAAAGAAATAACTGCCATACGTTATTACTTTAGTATAATTTTCTCTTCCTTGGAACAATGGCCACACACACTGACTATTTTAAAGGGCTGCTATCACTCCAGAGCTACAGATCATATCTGAACTTCATATTACCCCATTCATAATCTGGAATTCTTATTTCTTATATTTCTTTTAACTGTATTTTAACTCGGAGAATAATTGTTCTGTATGAATGATTTAGCTATTGTTTCAAGGAGCTTTCCCATAAGGCAGGTCTATGAGCCAAGGCTATACATGTTACATCACACATTACACAGAGAAACAGCTCTGCAATGCATAAGCAAAGTGCATGTCTGGATGCATCAAAATTTGTCACATACTCTACTGCCAGAATAGGCAAAAACCCAACAGTCTGAGACATGGGGTAGGCTCACACTCAGGGCACTGAAACTCTATCCAATGACTCTCAATTACATTCATAGTGGGTGTTTTCAAATCTGGGGTCATTGTCGTTTTGGTCCAGGATGACAACATTTATCTGACATATTCCAATGAGTGGCTCCGCTGCCTGATCTGTTGCTGTCACAGTGATGGGATATTCCCTCTGTTTTTCTCGATCAAATACCTGAACAGTTGTCAGAACTCCTGAAAACAAATTAAATATCAAAGAGTTAAAATTCTGTGCATCTGGCAATATTCTACATGCAGACATTTATTTTTCTGTCAATACATTGGGAAACAGTGCAGTAGGTTAAGTACACCTATAACATTAGCTTCAGGTTCAAGGATCCAACCCCAAGATTTAACAATTGCAAAAGCTGACATTGTACTGCTCAGGCAGACTTAAATTTTAGTTACACTTACATCTACACACATTAGGAATTTGAATTAGAATGGGAGCGTAATTTAAGTTTAGAAAATGGAGGAAAGTACAAAATAAAAGAATGAGTATCTCAAAACAAATTTCTTTTGAAAAACGCTAAGTACAGGGTAAAGGAATGTTTCATATCTTTTATCCTCCAGAAATTCAGCCTGAACTTAGTTCTGGCCTTCTAAGATTTAGTTCCTTTGCTGTTTGTAAGAATGCTGTCATTTGGATAAATCACTTATATGCCATTAGCAACACCGCAAGATAATGTGCACTTAAAATAGGTTTGTTTGGGTTTTCTAAATCCAGTTACAAAAGCACACAGGTTACTTCACAAAGCAGAACCTGCAC